>JAHSUH010001573.1:0-78511 GCA_025388415.1 Cynanchum wilfordii
GACTAAGAAGCATGTTTATTTTTAAAAGTGATCCCTTCATTTTAAGATAAATAAAACAAAAATTTTGGAATTCATTTCAGATGGAGGGAGTATCAAATATCTCAAGAGACCCATATGAAGTCTAAAAGTCAGAGTGGAAGCATGTCTATATTGCACCAAAACAATTTAAGAATTGAAAATACACTGATATAAGTTGCAAGACAAACCTTGTTGTGTACCAGAGGTAATCTGTCGTATCTTTTGTGGTATTAATGTGATCAATAAAGCCATTGTTGGTGAAATCTGTATTTCCCCAGATCCCAGCATTCTCCTCAAATACTTCCCATGAAAGACCTTTGAAGTCTTTAGTAGGCGAGAGGCTTGATGATTTTAAGTCTGATGGAATCATCTCAACTACAGAAGTTTGAGATCCAACCTACCAAAATCAGGATATGAAAAATTATAAAGATAAAATACATGCATGAAAGCACTTTTCAGATTACTCCTAGTTGACTTAAAGAAGGAACCTCTCTTTTGTTAGCTCTTCTTCCTTTTTTTTTTTTTTTTTTTTTTTTGTGGGGGGGGTGGGGGGGGTGGTGGGGGAATCATTGAATTTTTTCAAACCAAATTTTAACCATTATTTAATCATGTAGAAATACTGTCTTTGGAAGCAGAGAACTAGTTTGATCCAAGACTCTCATTTCTTTCATTTACTCTCAAAGCTGTTTCATCTCTGCTATCCTAAGAGTTAAAGTAGAATATATCATTTCTGAGTATGTTCCTTCCACTAAATTCAACTCTTTGCTAAGAACATACATGAAAAAAAAAAAAAAGGATGTCGAACATTACAAACTATAAAATTATAGTTTGCCATTAGAATGATGAAAGTAATAGCTTTCATCTTTTCCTATACCACCCCTTAGAAGTGATCCTTTTACTCCTGTCCTCAAAAGTGAAAGCAGCTAGCTGTTTGACAAAGACAGCATTTGCAATTTAGGCTTTAGTCTTTTGTCCACATGCACGGTTTTTAGTCTTTTAATCATTTGTTTTCAGTATCAACCAGAGACCTGCTCTTCTTCTCTATTTTAAGTGCTCTTTAGTAACTTATAACAAAAACTGATAAGGCTCTATGTCCAAGCCTGACATTGCAAGCTGATCCTACCCGCAAAAGAAATTTGAGGCAAAACATATGGTTGCTCAGAAGATAAAATGTCATTGAACACATAGTATAAAAAATTACCTTTGCTGTGTTAAATGCTACAGTTTTGCAGTCTGGCAGAATGCTAACAGACCATGCAGGTAGATGATAAGACATATTTCGGAACTCTACCACTTTATCATCTTTATCATCCATGTTGGCAATGAATGCGGCACAAACTCCTGACGTGCTTTCATAGACATCAGCCTACAAGGATGTCAAGACGCATTGAAAACCAGAATCCAGACTATTTAACAGGACAGCATTTAAGAATGTTCCCGTGTATAAAATGCAATCTTCTCTAAGTAATGCCATACAGGACACATCAACTTAATTATCTGTCAACATATATTTATTAACAATTCTTAAACAAATAAACAAAGTAATATTAACTACAAAAAATATCTTTTTGCAGCCTCATAAATTATATAGAAGAGACTTAACTTGATTAAATCCCAATGAATGTTATCTTCCATAAGATGCATCCTGGCATGATGCAACTTAGGATTTGTGGTTGCAAACTTAACTTTTATGAGGATTCGGAAATTATTTAGTATTTTCAGATTCATAGTAATGCTAGGATTTCTTTTCTTTTAAGATCTCCAGTAGGATTATGATTACTTTTCTTTATTCAAGTCACAAAGGTTTTAGGGTCTATAAGTACCCAATGTTCCTAGAGTTATGGACAGAATTTTCAAAAGTTTTTCAATATATAGTTTTTCAAAAGTTTTGCTGTTTATTTTTGTTAATTGTGCGAGCTAGCTGATTGTTAGTTTAAATTCCAACCAGTTTCAAAAGGAAAACACGTACCCGTTAATACTATTGTAAAATATCACACTGATCACAAACAAAATATAAGTGAGTATGGTTTATATATGCATACAGATGTAGATACATAAACAATTACGAGTGTACATATATAATGAAGGTAACAAAAGACAGAATATAACCTCTTGTAGATGACCCAAAGAAAGCAATTTTGGCTCACTGTTTAGCAGCGCATGCTCACACAGCTTGATAGCTCTGTGAAGCTCCTTGAGGTGTTCCCACTTTGGAAATCTAGCTAGTCCTGGGAATAATTTAGAGAAATATATGGGTTAGCTAAGAAAAAAGAAATTTCCATGCAAATAAAGATGCTTCAGAAAACTATGCTTAGTAGATAAATCTTCATTAAACATAAATGTACTAACCATATTCATCAATTGGTGCATCATAGTCGTAACTTGTGGTTATGAATGGACCACCTGCTGTGCGGCCAAAGTTTGTACCACCATGATACTAAATAAAAGAGAGGAAAATAAAACAAGATCTTTTACTTTATGAAATAAAGAACTATTGCATCAAAAACACCAAGTTGATTAGTGAAATGACCAAATCTGAACAAGGTAATGAAATGACCAGAGGGAGAAATAATACCATGTAATAGTTCTGCAAGCTTCCACCCTTTTGGAAAAAACGGGCAACAGAATATGCAACATCTTCAGGAGGTCTGTGAGGATCTCTAGCACCAAATGTTTTAAACCTAAGAAATTTTAGCAGTGCTGGTCACAAACTTAAAAATTAATTCTACCTACCATTGAACTCTAAAAATATATATATATTAAAAAAAAAAAACCTATATTTTTTTCTTAAAAAAAAATGCTATGATGCAGGAAAATATATATTCCGTTTGATTAGAATTGAATGGCCCAGTTTGCAATTTCAGGTATGCGGAAGTGAATGCTTAGTTTCCTAAAGTAAACATATTTTTCATTTAAAATTCCACTAACAACCTCCTCCATTTAAAACATTTACATCAACTAACTCATATCATCCTAGCAATAACTTCCTTGATTGTAAAGTATCTCCTTAATTCTTTTATTAAGTCATGATTAGACATTTAGTTCTAAATGGAGGAGTAATAACTCTAGCTATAAAAGTACACTTATCTGTCCACAATCCTATCAAGATAAGAAATTGCTTTGAATATTAACATTTTTTGTTTTACCAGTTCAAATGGAACCAAAAAATATCAAGCAAACATATAATTCTTGATTCATATGTATCTTTGAGCAATATTTCCCAGTATACATCCTCATGTCTTATTGATCTATACAGTAGCTAGGAGATGATACTCATGGGAGATAAAGAAAATAAGAAATATATAAATGAAAGAAAACCAATGATTAGGGGGGAAAATAGTGGGAAGATATCAGAAAAACTTTAGTTCCTACAATTGAAGTCACCATAATCACAGTATACAGCATAGAAAATATTGATAAAGACAAAAGAAGGAAGAATATAAATAGGTCCTAATTATCTTAACTAAAGATCTTACAGTTAAAGAAACATTACTACTCACTTTGCTAAGCTATGCTATAGAAAATTTTAAAAAAAAAAAAAAAAAAAATTCATTCATTTCTGAAAAAAAATATCATGAACAATGTTCCAAGCAGCAGATATGAAAGTATGCTTATAGACATAAGGATAGCAGTGTGTACCATCCTGGCCAATTTTCAGTCCAAATCTTAGGCTTGTTGGGATTGATTGGTTTAAATTGATCACAGTAAAATGAATTACAAGTATCAATCTGCAAAGAAGTAAGTAGAATTGAATCATGAGTAGGAAAAAGGCTTTCCCCTACACATATATCTTATTAATGTAAAATAACTTTTACTTTAAATCTGATGAAATTCTGGCCTTCCTGTAATCTTTTGCATGGCTTAAGCTTTTGCAAACTGGTAATTACATAAACTCCAATTCTAAGAATTGCTAATTACATTACATGAAAATTTAATGCCACTATTTGGAAGACTTTGGAGCACCCTTTTTGCTATTTTTGAGGAAATGGAGTTATAGAACTTACCACAGGATCAGGAGCATCAAACTGCTCACACATAATCCATGGAATACCAGTATTTTGCGAAAGAGCCATTTTAGCAGCCCACAAAGCATATCTTTTACCTCCTTCTCCATAAGCATTTTCATAAAACCCATACTCATTTTCTACCTGCAGATAGAAACCATAAAGCTAAAATATGAAGAGCAATTGAAACAATTTATTTATTGTTTAGGAATTGAAAACATTCATAGAGTTCACAATTATAATAATGATGTTTGGAGTGGTGGTGTAATAGCTACTGGGAGGGTGTTACTAGAAATTTTTCAGGGGCATAAAACTTCCTGCAGTACCTTTGTTCTAGAATTTTAGTACAGAGCCAACACAATATCCTTTCTATGGTTAATTTTTTTATTAGATGCATCTAATCACATTTTCTTAACCAGTAAATTGAACAATTTCTAAATTTCAATAGGGGCAGAAAGCTAGATTTTAATATTTTCATAAAGGGCTTAAACAAGAAATTTCCATTTAGATTCTTACAAAAATGGTCTTAACTGAAAATCCTTTACTTGCCTGAGCCAAGATGATAGGACCTCCTTGCGATGCAAAAAGCTTCTCTTGCTTCATCAAGTTCACGATGTATGTCATGAACTTCTGCATGTAATACTGCAATCCCCATCACAAAATCCAGTTGTAAGGAAAAAACAGACATATAAAGTTTAAAAAGATGTGATGGATAGACAACATACAACAAATAGCTATTGAAGTATCCCAAATAAGGTTCTACACTATTTGAACAAAAAAATGCAAGAGCACACACCTTGAAAGGTTCACTATCAGTTCGAAAAACAGTGCCTGGCACATAATGCAACCAAACAGGCACTCCACTGCATACATATACACTTGTTAAGATCTCTAAAACAGCCACTCAGCAGTTCAAGGACGTTCAAAATGAAAATTTCAAATAACTTAACTAACAAATGGAGGACAATGATGCTGGTACTAACATATAATTTGTTGTGTTTTGAGAAATATTAACGTACCCAAAATTCCACTCTGCTGCCACAAAGGGCCCAATTCGAAGCATCAAATACATGCCAGCCTTCTGAACTATCTTGCAAAATTTGACCAGATCATACCTTCCTCCAAAATAGTACTAACAAAAGCAATTCCCAAGGAGCCAAAAAGAAAATGTTTAGTGTTTATTACACTTTTCTAAATTGTATCAATCTTATCAAACAAGAGGCATGAATAAGCCAACAGAGTATGCACTTACATTGTTGGGTGAAAGCTCATGACCATTCCAGAAGACATAGGTTTCAATTATGTCCACACCTCCTTCTTTTGCAGTCTGAACCAAGCTTGGCCACATCTGTGAGAAAATTGGACAATTTTTGTGCAATTCAGAATGTCTCTAGCCATTTCTCGATAATCAATTGGAATGACAAAATTTTAGATAGACCTAAATCAAGTAACAGAATTTGGAAAATGTATTACAAGAACCTAAAACTAATATCAGGTAAAAAGAAATCTTAATTCTAGGAACAAATACTACTTCAAGCAGTACAAACAAACAAGTAACTAGTAATATACATACATATATTTTTTTTTTATATAAATATATATATATATATATATATATATATATATATATATATATAAAAATTAATTAATTTTGTTTAAAAAAAAAAAAATTCTGATTCAGTCACCAAACTATTTACATATTTTCAATTATATTCCTAAATATTTAATTTCAAACAAATTAATCTTTTATCTAATTTTTAAATTTCCAAAATTGGTCCACACTTTTTTGCATGTAAATGATACTTTTATTTATAAGATATTTATTTTGTTAAATTCAAAGGACATCAAATGATAAAAAGAACATTTAGGTGTACCAATTATGCACAAAATTGGCCCATATTGATCAATTTTAATTAAAATGATCAATTTGAAGAAATTAAAAATAGATAAAATATCAATTTGTTCGTAGTTATGAGAATTATAATAATAATAATTTAAAAAAAAAAAAAAGAGTAGCTGGTAAAATATATATATATATATATATATAAATATGTATGTATGAACAACGATTGCAGAATAACTGAGTTAGTGGGATAAAATCACAATTCTGGCAACATGTATTACTACTTTAAAGCAGAAAAATGCGGTAAAAGTTAAAAATGAAACAGGAAAGGGCGGGCGCATAATGCAGATGAGGAGAAAAAGCAGCAAATATTATATTCATAAAAAAGAAAATGAGAAACGGTAGTGAAGTAGAATTTACGGCGGGAACGCTGCGGGGGTAATGAATTGAAGCGGAAATGAGAAGTTTCCTCTGGCCGTCAATAAGTAGAGAGCGGCGGTCATAAGTAACATTGTAAGCTTCAGAAGAAGATGATACATAGAGCAGTACGAAGAGAAGTATCGGCGGCAGCAGAGAATATGAACGGAGAAGAGAAACGATCTCCATTGCCTACTTTCCTTCTTCTTCCTTCCCTGAGCTCTTCCAACACCAACATTTATATACACATATATATAGAGAAAGAGAGAGAGAAGAAAAAATGAAGTTGTGCAAACAGGTTAATGGAGGAAGGAGAGAATTGAAGTACGTTAATTGGAGTTGGAGTAGACATGGTGAAACAGCTGGATGTTTGTTTGCAAGAGGGAGGAAAAAGGTACGAGTTTTGTTTCTAGAGGTACAAGTAACAAATAGCATACAGTGAATTTGATTAGTAATTTATCGGGTGATGATCTGGATGCATTTGCCATTTTTCATCATTAAGATAAAGATAATTTACTATTTTATGATTATATTTTAAATTCAAATTAAATTTTTTCTATCAATTTCTTTATACTAAACAAAATATAACTAAACATATTAACCACTAACAGCAACTTTTTTTTCCTGTCTCCTCTTTTCT
The DNA here is from genome assembly GCA_025388415.1 of Cynanchum wilfordii. Classification (NCBI taxonomy): domain Eukaryota; kingdom Viridiplantae; phylum Streptophyta; class Magnoliopsida; order Gentianales; family Apocynaceae; genus Cynanchum; species Cynanchum wilfordii. Next base: position 6,923 of record JAHSUH010001573.1, read on the forward strand.
TTTTATTGTAATGATCATCCAGTAAAAAAATGAAATCCCAAAATATCATGAAATAAATTTATTATTATTATTATTATTAATTATGTTAATATCTCTCCATTTTGTGTCTGTTTTAATTTTCTATTTTATCCTCCATTATTATTATTATTATTAATTATAACATAATATTCATTTTTTTTGTCTGCACCGGATATCCACCGCCGACCGCAATAATTAATCCTCTCGCCCACTGTCGGCGTGCTAAGCAGTAAAAGATTGGCCAATAAGTTTATTTTTCATTCAAGAGTTGGGATTTGAACCCAACCACTTTCAGCATGGGCCCCTATAGTTTGGACCCTATACTCTCTTTCCCAATTATTATTTGGGAGTATTATGGGATGGCGATGACCGGTCTATAATCCTTAGTCTCGTGAACTTGAGTCTTATTCCTTCGTGTGCTTTGGTGGGCTAAGGTGACCAAATTGGACCTAGTATCGGCGAGTTGTGATTCTTATACAACGAACGGAACATTCTCTAACGATTGAGTTCCCTTAATTAAGGTAGTCACTTCGGGTTTTATATCGGACCAGTATTTTTCATTAAAAAAAAAAAAGTAGGTAAGATTGCACACCGACGCCATTTATTTATTTTTCATCTCTTTAGATATTTTTGAAATACGTACCAACGACAAAATCGAATTAAATTAATACAAACCACTAATTTAATTTTTATTTACCAATACAATACAATAAATGTATATATATATTAAATAAATATAACTTAATTACTAATATAAATAAATATAAATGAATCCTAAGATAAAATTAGTTGGTAAAAAGTTTTCTTAGGATCAAAACTTACAGAAAAACTACCCGCTCTAGATTTAAAAATGAAGTTAAAAGGATAATAGTGATGCTATTTGAGAACCTAACTAACTATCAAGAGATTAAACAAAATATATATATATATATTATATATATAATATATATATATATATATATATATATATATATTGAGAGTCATTATAGTATTCAAAATTATTACAATATTTGAAATTGTTATTACTAATTATTTAAGTTCAACTAAACTGTGCCCTTGGAAATCAAAACATATATAGATGTTTCCTAAGTCATAAATTTGAAAAATTTTCATCCGACTTACCTATTTAAGTGTGTATAACCTATTGTATGTAATCTTAAGGTATCCTCGAATAGTATTGTTCTTTTATTTCCAGTTGCAATATATTTTCACTTAAAAAAAAAAGAAAAAAAGAAAAAGATTTCCTCGAATAACCCACTCTTATCTTCATGGATAAGGCAGTTAAAAAAGAAGAAGAAATGATGTGTCAGAATTCAAGGAAACTAACTGCCTAGTGTCTCATTTTCAGACACTGGACTGACCTGAACTCACGTGTCTCAGAGCCCACCATAATCTTGCCGCCATCCAAGAATCCCAGCATGCTGTTTTTGTTTGTGTGTTCCCGTCTGCTGCACATGTTCTTGTTCTTAGATCTGCTATCATCACTTCACCAGCAGCAGATGTATTGTCATCCTTTGTTTGCTTCAGCATTAAGAATAGTCCCACATCCTAAAAATCAAACCCACCCTTCACCAGATTAAACCTTAATTACCAAGTAATGGCAGGTCCACTCAAGCCACATTGCACACTATATACATCACAGACTAGGAAGTTTTATGCAGTCTGCTGAGATGCTAAGAAACCATGAATGCATTCAAAAAGTATAAAAACAACCTTCATTCATCTTTTATATATATATATATATATATATATATATATATATTATGTATATATGACTTATCTTTACCTACTAATGACCATCTTTCTAGATGAAAGATATACAATCAAGAAGACAGCGTGTTAAGATTAAAAGTACTCATTCAATCACTATTTGCTCAGGAACTTCTTCTTCTTCTGACTCGGCGTCGTTGTTGCCAATTTCTTCATCTGTAACACCTGAAGCTTCAACAGTCCTGGTAACCCATTCCTTTAGAGGATCTTCATTCAGATCAAGCCTCAAAAGCCCAGCAAACATCCCTCCCATGAAGGCAACAGGTTCCTGAGAAGTTAATCATACGAATTCCTAGTGTCAAATCCTGTGAGGATTGTACATTTGGAGAAAATAAATAGGAATTGACTGAAATAAATCCTCAAGCAAATAGTTGAATCAAACATTAGGAAACAACTAATATGAAGTTCTGATACTACAAAGATTTTGGGCATTTTACAGCTCCACCAGAGATTCCCTTGGGTACTCCAGCTTAGTAGTTTCCACTGCCTACCCAAGCTTGAGCCCTGGGATTTGACAGCTTCACTCAATTAAAAAAAAACTGCAATCTGAACCATCAAACTCTGAATTAATCAAGGGCACCATGCTCAGCTAAAGCTGCAAAACCACACCAATAGCCACGGGAGAAACAAACATAAATCATTTCAGCTTTAAACAAATTCCTAAAGAGAGGGTCACCATTAATTAAATTATCAAAACATATTTCTCCTCACCTTCTGCATACACTTATATGATTACAAAGTTAGGGGATTTAAGATTAGGAAGTTGTCCAACATAATAGGATCAACAAGACCAAAGAGGTGGCTAAGTTACCATATGATTTGGTAGATCAAAATTTAGGAGTTTGGGGTATCTCTCATCTCTTTAAATGCCAACATTTCTATTTTGAGTTGCATGAAATAAATTTATCATTTTTTTAAAACTAAAAGTATTTTCCATTTAAACTTTGACAACTAAACTCCTCAGTTAAGGGATATGAGCTTCACTAACACATGGTTTCCACAATTTAGTAAGGATAAAGTGGTAACTTTCATATGGCCAAATTCCTCTCCAAACATCTGTGTTAAGTCAAAATATGAGCATCTAATTTACAACTGTATGAGTTTAGATAAGCATGAAATGATGATACAGTCTCTTAATTGCTTAGAAGATGCCAAATAAATGTCCTGAAATGGATATGTATGTACATGCAGACGACATCAGACAAGCATATCCGAGAAATCCAGAATAATAGTAGAACAAAGCCTCAAATCTGAACCAAGCAAGAACTGCCACCCAAAAAAAAAAAAAAAAGGCAGGGGAACCAGGCAAGGTCACCTTTATATCTCCTACACTGCCTCCCTCTAATCAGAAATTTCAGCCTTTAAGGGTGCTTCATGTAGCATGTTATTATTAATAGAAATCAACATGGCTCAAAGGTTCCTGAGGTAAACTAAAAGTCTATGATCATTTCTAGGTTAATATTCTATACAAGATCTTGAGATTTAACCCAAAAATAAGACTGTAAACTACTTTGATATTGGTCAACAACAAAATCACCAAGCAAAATAGATTACACAAGTTGCCAGCCACTGCCTAGTATTAGCTCCAGAATTGCACCATTTGATCTTTAAAATTTGTGTCATTTGAATGAACCACTAGATTAAAGAAACCTAATGTTTTGACATTAAATATTATTAAATATTCGACAAATATATGTCAATGAAGGTGACTATAGAACAAACATGATTGCACAAACTGATTCACAGTATAAAATTGGAATAGGGGAAAGAGAAATTGGTGCATTTTAAGAAACATAGAGCAGAAAGGTCTTTTTCTATAAGCACGTTAGAAGGGGAAATCACATTTGAGTGTATCATCTCTACCTCCAAATTTAAGATATTCTTGCATCACGGGAAAAGGGAAGACCAAAAAGTATTGGCTTTCAGGAGTTTTTAAATGTCAATCATAGTATATTGCTTGATCAATTAAGATTTAAAATAAACTAGCGAATGCATAAGAAAAGATTTTGATCAGAAATGGAATGTGCATTCCTTTGCTTCCTCTTTTTAGTCTTTCTCACAGGGATGAGGAGTTCCGCTTGACATATAGAATGATAGTGAAAGAACTAAAATATACAAGGCTAGATTTGTTTGAATTGGATTATGAGGCTTTGAGTGGCATTCACAGCCTCAGATATTCATTATTCCTCTGGCAAGCTAGATGGGATTGGATCAAAACTAATGAGTTCTTATTCTCTTATCAGAGTCAACAAGATCTCATCCATTCTATCGCCTGTCTGCAGAAACCGAGAAAAATCCAGTTTGCATGCCTTACAGGATTGTTTTTGGGTTAAGGAGCTGAACAAATGTCTTCCTTTTTTTTTTTTTGGGATTGTCTATTCTATCCAAAAAAATCCATTCTATCCCTTTTAATGGATTGTCTTCCATTTGAACATTTGTGCATGAATTTCTAAATGTGAGGCATGGTGATTCTTGGATCAATTTTAATCTCATTGAGGAATTGAGGAATTCATCAGACTAGAATATAATATTCTGTGAGGCTCTCTCCTCCATTTGGGTTTTGGAGGAAATCTCTCGTCTTTAAGGTACAATTTCAACTTCATCCAGTTTGGGTACAGTGCAAACAATTATCCAATGTCCACAAGTTGGTATCTGGGGCTGCAAAGGGTTTAATTTGTAACTCATGTGTTTTGTATTTGTAATCTTATATTTTATTTTGCAAGAAAGATATGGCATTCAACAAAGCAAATAACTAAGAAATCTAAGTATTCTTTCAGAAATGCAAGTATTGTCTGAGCAATGTTCATGGGCATATGAGGGAAAGCTCCAATTGGATTGGATTTCCACATTCTCTAATAAAAACACTTCTTATTGCTAGAATTCTAGTCCAATTAAAACTTAAAATGTTTTGTAAAACCCACACATCATTAATTAAAACCTCTAATTGTCACCTCCAAATAATTAACTAATATAAAAACTTTATTTTCTCATCTAATATGCATTCTACGGTCTACATTTCAACATTAACTGATTAATGACATCTCATAACTTGCAAAAAGGACACACAAGAGGAAAAAAAATAAATAAATAAATAAAAAGGACAAAAGAAGAAGAAGAAGAAGAAGTCTAATAGGCTCAAAAAAAAAATTAAATCAAGCATTCAAATACAAAAACTAGTTAACGCTCATGTTAAAAGATGAAATTCCTTCTAAATGGTTAAACTTTAAATTAAATTAAGTTTTCTAATCCATCAGCATTTTGAAAGAAATAATCCCTTACTCATAAATTTGGCAGGCCCAGACAAAAAAAGGGAAAACGAGTTTTTAGTTGGTGCACATTTTTAATGATATGAAAATGAAGTTAATGGGATGATCTCAACTAAAACCTACAAAAAAGAACTTAAGAAATAAGATAAAAGAAGATAGGTATTGACACAAAGACTGTAGAATAATTCAGAATTTAAACCAGAAAGCTAAACTACGGAAAGGCATGTAATACATGGATAAGCATGAGATAAGTAAATTCAAAATCATAGATTTTGTTAACCACATGGTTTTTACAAAGCTTAGTTGCAATCTAATTTCCTGTAAACTTTTGCAAAAGAACATTTAATAAAATCAAATCCATCAGATTCTGAAACTGTTTCAAAACTTGCCACAAAAGTTACACATGATTAAATTTCAAGGTCATTCATTGTGCGTGAGATCTCCTTTCTTTTTTCTGAAACTGAATATAAATGGAAGGTGTTCATTCTCAGCTGTGTTTTACGCAGTCATTTGTTTAACATCATTTGGATTCTTGTCCAATCTTATATAGACCAATCCTAAATACTTCCCCAAAGGGCAATGAAGAGGCAGAATGGAGTTGATAATCCCATTACTGATAGGTTGACAAAGAAACTAATAAGCAGATTAGACCAAATATATAGATGCAAAACATTTGGACCCATTGTAGACAAATATACTACATTATACGTCATATTTACAAAGCCAGAAGTGAATTTAAATTTTGACTATCTAATTATTTTGCCAGAAGCACTTGAAAGTGGCCAAAATTTCCATACAGTGACTCTACATAAATACATCTAACAACCTTATATAGCTCTCCATAATTCAGCAAAGACAAGAAAAACAGGAGAAAATAAAGACCTTTAGTTTTTGAGCTATTATTTCTACAAGAAATCAGCTTAAATTCTATGGCAGTGGCTGGCACCACTCTTTAGATGCAGTCTGCTGCATCGTTACAACCATAATCCATTCCCATCATTACAGCCATAGTTCAGAGACTCAACATGACTCAGTCTAGTCATTAATTGTAGGCAAAATGTCACTTCCAGTCATTATTAAACTTTTTAATAGTTCAACTTTGGTCTTCATTTCGTTTAATGATTTTAAAAGTTATCCATAAAATTTACAAACAAAAGTTTAGTGACTTAAAATTAGAAATAAAATGGATACTGTAATAAAAAGCTTACTGACTACCAATAACATTTTGCCTTAATTTTATAATCAAGCACAAAAAAGTTTCTCTCTGAAACTTTAACATAAAATAGCAAAGAAAGCAGCATTAGAGAAAATTGCATCAATTAGAAGGAGAAGAATGAAAGCATATGCTAAATTACCTTTAGGAATTCTTTTAGAATCGGCTTTTGTTTAGGATAAAAAACAAATGCTTTGACCAAAGAAACCCTCCTACCATGAATGCTCCGAGGCTTTGAGGAGGACAAAGGAGCCAAAACAAAATTCCTTCCTTGTTCTCGCTGAACAAAGTTACCCTTCTAGAATTCCAAAAACCAAAAACCCAGAACAAAAAAAAAAAAAAAAGGGGGTACTGTTACCTTTCTATACTGATCAAAATTTTCATTAAATGAAAACGTATAAAGAAAATTGAACTCACAATCACCATGGAATTGAGAGATGAAGAGAAACAGCAACTCGCAACCGCTAAAGACATTTCCTTCTTTCTTCTTCCGCCAGAACTTTGGTTTTTGTTTCTTCAGAATATATATGTGTTGAGATTAAACGGAGTGAGGACACCGATTGATGTGGTGCAAAAACTAGTAACCTCATCAATTTTCTGGAAAAGTCACAGTTCAGTTCTATATTTTTACCATTGGCTAAATTCTCCGGTTAAAAAAAAAAATATCAAATCAAATTTTACTACTCCCTCTAATTTTATTTTTTGATAATTAATTTATAAATATAAATATTTTTTCTTTTGTATTTATATAATTAATATTTTATAATTTATATTTATTAAAAAAAAAGTTAACAATTATAAGATATATTAATTTTAATATATTTTTAAAAGAATACAACAAATTTAAAATATATCTTATATATCACATTATTTTAGAGACAGTTTTATTTTTTATTTTTGATAGACAATAGAATATATCATTATTACATAAAATAATGGTCCTAACTTACAATGATCTCCAAAAAGAATCAAACCAAAAATTAATGGGAAATTACATATTAACGAATAAGTAATAAATTCAATTGCAATGAGTATTATATGTCACTGTCAGAAAATTGTAAAACATCATCTATATTAAGAATTTAAAATTGTTTGACAACCTTTATATTGAATAAAAAATACATATTTATTTGAACAATTCTTTTAATTCAAATTTTAAAAATATAGCAAATTTAAGTTCCCGCCAAACTTGAAGATATTTGAATTGAATAATCAATTTGTCTTGCAAGAATCAATTTCCTAATCTCCAAAATAAAAATAGTATATTGGATAAGAATTAAAAACATATACAATTAGAAGATCATAAGCTTGTTGGTGATAAATTCTTGACTAGTAAACACATTATAACACGAAACACAAATTTACACTAATACACATTACAACATGAAATCACAAATTTGCACTATACATATTAAAAATGTTAAACACTAATACCACAATTCAGATCGAAAATAGTGACTTTAGATAACAAAAGACAAAAAAAAAAAAAAAAAAAAAAAAAAGAAAAATGGTTGTTAGTGCTGATGATGGAAGCAACTTCACCCAAAAACCCAATTTTCAATATTCCCAAAAAACTGAGAAAGCTCAAATTGGACAAGTTCTCTTAAACATGTTAGGCAAAGTACAGAAACCTTTAGGCCCCCATAAGACCAAACATTTCCAAGTATACATATCTGCAAACATCAAAATAGTTGACAAAAATGACAATATGTTAAGCATTCAATTCAATCAATAATTACTATATCTGTCTTCAGAAGCATATGATTTGTAGTTGTACCACCAACAAACATCATCATATAACCTTAAGGTTTCGATACACTATGCTAGATAGATTATAGAACAATTTGGGATCCCATTTAAATGTTATAAACAATAAGGGCATCAACTATCAAAGAGAAATGGTAGCAAACACTGAAAGTATCCGTACTACACAACACAAACTATTCAAGAGAAGCATGCACCCTTACAACAAGTCAGGGTAATCGTCATATCCAGCAATTCCCAAGAAGCTGTTTTCCTTCATTTGGCACCTTGGTTAAAATTATCGTTGTGGCTCACAAATAATCTCGAAAGCTTCATTTACAAAAAGTATGGTACTCCTGTCCTCGGCCCTCTCATTTGGTTGTTTTCTTCAGTTTCAGTGAAAAACTTCACCTCCCTCTCCTGTAGGATTAACATACCAGTAACTTATGAAGATATGTACAAGGGCTCAAAACAGTCAAATCAGAATTGAACAATTCATAATAAACCAAACCAGACCAGCTAGAAAGGACAATGCATTAATCATTATGTGTATGTTTTCCTAAGGAAAGTCATTAAAATTACAACATCAAAAGCTTTTGAAACAAGGAAGGTGATGAAGAACAGAAAGACACAAAAATCAAAAGCTTTTAATCATGAAGGATTCTGTAGTACATCCTTAATCTTGGAAATTTTGATTTATGAATAATTCGACTTCAAGTTTCTGAGGTTAAGGATGTACCAAAATCCAAACTATGATTTCAGTACAAACTGAATGAAATACTAGTTTTGGAATGATGTATTCAGATTAAGATTAGTATTTCAGTTATGACTTCATCGTAGAATTAGGATTTAGTATTTATGTTATTCTCTAAATTTGATTTCAGATTTCTACTAATCTTTATTTCTTTTTAGATTTGTGCATTTTTATCTAAGATATCTAGCAATATCAGACAAAAAGGGCCATTACAGTCACAAGTGTAGGTTGAATGAGATTCTAGCTTCTTCCCATCAGCATTTTATCTTTTTCCCTTCTATTTACCAACTCTTTTGAGAGGGGTGTTCTACTATTCTGCCATTATTCATCTTTCCAGTACCTCTCACATAGGTTTTTTACCCCAGCAGACTGGAGGTCACTTTCTTACATTCTCTTTCTAAAGCAGAAAACCTACTAAAATCTAGATTATTCAAAACAGATTCTCAGCATCTTGAAGTACATTTAGCTGTAGTTAGGACAGGTAAAGATGTTTGCCAAAAATTGTTAAGGATCCATACTAGGCACTTTCCAATCAGGATTCTTGAAGCATTAGGAACTTTCTATATTATTTTGAGTCAATGGGCAGGGAAAAACGCATATTTATTCTCTATCTCATCTATTCTTCTTGAGCTCCTAGGTGAGTTCTCCCTTTAAGAGCCTCAATCTCTTAGTAATTATACGTTCTTCATGAAGAGGAAAGAATAATAACAAGAAAAAAATATCCAAGAGGAAGGACAACTGGCAGTATGACCCATAACAAGAACTATATGATACCAGTGAAAACCTTAGCCTTCACATTGGCTAGATGTTCAGAATTCTTTAGTTTACTTGTTCCAGAAAATCATCAATATTCATGATATTCAATCTATGGTTCATACACTTGAGAATTCAGTGATAATCACCCAATGGTTTTCATATTTCTAGGTTCATTTATTATATAGGTATCTCTAATTCTTGAAAAGAAACAAATACTTCCAGAATATCTAGGCTTTGCAAATTCCTCCACATACACCATCTGGATAAAATCATGGAATCAGAAGCTCAGAACAGGTCCATTTTTCTAAATGAATCTTATATTGGACAAACTGGAGAATGATAAAGAAAAATAAATAAATAAATACCCTTTATCTGCGTGCAAACAACCATCAGTCCCCACCCTCAATAAACACAACCCGCATAAAAGGCTCAATTTCATAACACAATTTAATATTGGACAAACTAGGGAATGACACAGAAAAGAAATATCCTTTGCCACCATCAGAAAAACAGGATACAAAACTAAAGATGCAAAAGGAGGAAGCATCAGTGCATTTGGTACCATATTCTCATTGAAACTCAATATGGAAGCCACATTTCCACAACGATAACAATAATTAGGAGCAGACCACACCTGCAAGCAAGCAACACAGTCATCAAGATCAGCACCATATGTGATTTTGGACTAAGATGTCATGAGATTTTTTCCCTTTTTCCCCATCTTTGGATATATTATCAATTAAGTCTTTCAAGGTTTGATATTAACCATTATAGCCCTTGATCATTTTTTAACTTCATCGATCCCTTCATAATTTTCATGTGTCTGTTTTGATCCTTCCAACTTCAATTAGCAGGGAAGACAAAAATAGTCATCCAAAAATTGTTAAGAGATCTAAAAAGATTAAAAAATATATTAAAGGGAAAAAACAGTTAAGACATCAAACTTAAGGGATTAAATTGACATCAAACTAAAGTAATGTATCATGAAATTATCTCCGCAATAAAAATAAGGCAACTTACAGTTACAAGTCCTTTGTCCTGAAACATGTATTTTAAACCTTCTTGAACTAATTGGTGGGCTCGACACACTAGATCAAGTTTGTTAATATGATTGAACTGGGGAAGAAAAATAATTGTGCAGCATTAGAATGAGCTAAATGAAAAAAAACTAACAAAGGAAAGGAACTCAGAGAATTAGAATTAGATATGATAGCAATGGACTTATTTACCTCTGAAGTAACTCTTGATCCAAACAACCAACCTGCTCCTCGGGGACTGACTGCCCACGTCTCTATATCTTCAGGGTCACTCCACATTAGGTCACAGAATGGCCCTTCATGGGGAATTTCACAGTTTCTTTCTATAACCCTAATCTGCCAAGTGTTTAAAAGAAAGGGAAGCAACTTTAAGTTAGTCATGCAGAAAGTACTACTTGGATACCAAAATGGAAGAGCGAGGTATCACCATAGAGTGAAAGAGTAAAAAGAGTGAAACAAAGAATGAATGTGTTTCTTCATTCAATTCCAACATCAGGGAATTCAGGATAGATACTAATGGCAGAAACCATTTAATCTGAAAAAGGCAGGCTCTTCTAGAACCCAAAACCCTTAATTTGGAATACTTTAGCAGATAAGCAGTTTATATGGGACTCAGAATTGGTTTGCTACTATTTCTGAACAAGTTTTTTACCAAAATTTTTATATTAAACATTCCCCAAAACCAAAACATTTTTTCCTTCAGAATTTTACATTGAATTCAAATATAATAATCCCTCCCTCCACGCATTTAAACTAAGTATAATTTTTCAAACATTTTTTAGCTTAAATCAAGCTTTTACACATTCAATTAACAGTATTCAACATTTAGGACCCTATTCAAATCAAATCAAGCATTTAAACACAAAAATCCCAAATCCAATCCAAATGTTTTTCTATTTTTATTTTCAAAACTAAAACATATTTTCACTCAAAAAAAAAAAAAACTCAATCCAAATACAGAGTTCTTAATGCTTTTCTGTATTTTATTAATTATTTGTGAATTTTAGAGATGCTAGTAAATTTGTAAGTTTTGGAGTCTTGGTCAGTTTCTGATTTAGAAACTACGATAGGAATCCTAATTTCCTAATTTTTTGTTAGCTTACAGGTTTACAAGTCCTATTATATTTGGGATTTTATTTTAAAGCCTACAATAGAGAACTCTATTTGAAATGTATTCTGGTTCAAATACAGAATTTTCTCTGTAATCATGATTAGTTGAAGCAATCAAACCTAAGATACAATGATTTAAGTTTCCCTCCACAGTGAGACACGAAATGTACCCTCTTTTCCTTTCCATTTCTCTTGTTGATTACTGTTACTCTTGAATCCTAACTTCCATTTTGAAATCCTTTACATTCTAAAATTCCGTACAAGTCAACCTCTACTTTCTGCCTAGTTTAATGTCTGAAGTGTAGCAGAACTGAGGGTTAGTAGCCTTGTGGGACAGCTTGTGTTGGGTATGTCTTGCATCAATGTGAACTACATGTACTTGGGAGTCAGCATTGCGCAGAAGAAAGTGCTCTTCAAAAATATAAAAACTATAGAAGCTAAAGACAACATGCATACACTAAAAAACCAATCCATAAGAAATATTAAGTGGAACATGAAGACAAGAATCAAATGGTATTTGATTCAAAAAGCAATGAGGGAACCATAGAACAAGTAACCTTTGGTAAGTGTATAAATTCAACCCTCATCTAAGTTGTGAAATTTAATGTGGTATCAGAGCAGTAAGTCCAGTGTTCGAGCCATGGCTCCACCATATTTCTTGGTATTGTTCATGTGTTGGACCTTGTTATGCCCACATATGGGGGGTGAATTACATGGATAATGTGGAAATTTAACAATCTTGAGCTGAACTGGAGCCAATGAGAATTAAGGATGATATCTCTATCCTAGCAGCTAGAGCAGAAATCAGTATCTCTAAATATATTCCTTGTGTATGATTGACTGGGAGTATGTTAGTGTACCTTGACTATCTAATGTGAAAATTGATACAATTCTTTAAAAATATATATATTTTTTTTAAGGGAAAAAAAAAACACAATAGAAAACCAATAGTCTCTTTATCAAGGTCACCTTTTCAGCACCTTGTGCATCAGAAACAAGTGCAAAAGAGCCTTTCCTAGCTAACAATACCTCTCATGAAACCCTAAGCTGCAATAAGGTGGTTTTGGGGGTAAACCACCTTAAAAGGTAAGGTGGCCAAAATAATCAGCTCAAACTGTGAATCCTTGGACACTGCCAGAACTTTAATGGTAGTTGGATCAGATAGGTGGAGACAGCATCCTAAGAAAACTAGGTACCAAAACGGTTGGAAAAGGTGATTATATTGGGCTATTTACAATTGCAAGCATAAAAATTATAATATGGAAGTCACTTTAAAATTTAAAAAAAAAAAAAAATGAACTTTTACATTCAAACTTGATTTTGTTTTTTATCATTGTATTTCTAAGTCATAAAAGTCCAAAATATCATAATTTAATAATTGATTAAAACCTATTAATTTTAATGCTCTTGTACAATATACAAATTAATAATGTATGAACTTTTAAAGAATAACTTTAACATTAATAAAAAACTTAAAAAGAATATGATCATAGTGGTATGTAAAATAAAGCAGTCATTGTAAAATCATTTATCTTAATTGAAACAACTATGAAATTAACAAAATTTTGTAAAAGCTACACTAATGGTAGTTGATCAACATTAATGAACCAAAATTCTATAATTTAAGAGTTTTATGGTTTAAGAGATGACAATTGAAAATTTTATCAAAATAAGGTTTCTAATATTGAAATTCTTAAATTATAATGCCAAGATTTCCAGTAGTGTTAAAACTGGGTGGAAGAATCACTATGGGAAATTAGGCTAACTACAATCTTGACTTGGGATTTCAAACACTAAAACAATGGACAGCCATTGAAGAGCAAATGTTCATGGAATGTGGTTCCAAATTACCTCTATACTGAAGATTTTGGCTGAAAATTGAGACTATTTTCAAAAGATCAAAGATATATACCACAAAAAGAAAAAAAAAAAAAAAAACACACACACACAACTCCAAAAGCTGTTCAACAATGTAATGTAATGAAAATCTTAAATGAGGTATATATCAATGGGTTACCTAGGCTTCTGAATAGCAAGTCAGATAAAAGTCAAAAACTCCTTAGCTCAACACAGACTGCAAACCATCAATAAGGCTGTGCATAACTTGTTCAACACTTCATGCATTGTCATTTTCCTCTTTTTTCCACTTCTAATTCTTTCTTATTTTTATTTTCTTCCAATTTTACTTCTATTAGACCCATCAAAAGCTGATACTTATCCTTTTTTCATAGTTGATGTAGTTATGATTATACTTTGAATGCTCTAGCGAGTATAGACAAGTCCCAAATCACACATTTCAATTGGCAACAAGGTATCAAATCATGCATCACAATATTGCCTATTCAGAGACAATCCCAAGGCCTTTGTATATGGGTTGTATATTGCAAGAAACAAACCTGGTCAATAGTTCTAATATCAGGAGAGAGGCCACCATGGACACATAGAACCTGCCATTAAACAGGTAATATATCTCTTAGCTGAACACCTGGAATCAATATGCATGCTATGAGACATAAAGAGCTTATGAATGCCAAAAGGACAAAAAAGAGAGCTTACAGTTCCATCAATTATTGCTGAAAGAGTCAGATAGTCAAACACATCTGTGCAATACCGCCAAGCATTAGCATTTCCATATTTTCTCTGACACTCGTCATAGAAACCATATACCTATAGACATGGAAAACAAGCAGCCATACCATTACTCCTTTACATAATAAGAGGTTCATGTGAAGAAAGAATTCTCATGCCAAATTTTGTTCCCAAATGTGACATGAAATATAGACAGATATTGCATTTTGTAGACGGATTGTTGATTTAAGAGAATGTGCTCCTACATAAACTAAAACTAGAAGTACTTCTCCCTCCTTTACTGGATAATTGTCCCATTTTGGATATGCATGTCTAAGAAAGGCCTAAAATCCACGAAGTAAGAAAAATAAAACCCTCATTTTTGGGTTTACTTAACATTAACTTAACTCAAGGGTTTTTCATGTTTCATTGGGTGGAATTCTGCAAGTACTTCAAAGGAAATGAAAAGGACTTAATTGTTATTAGATAATTTTATTGTAGATATGATAAGAATAATGAAAAGATTGAATGAAAGGAGTATAATATAAAATTACACTACATACTTTCTTGATTCCATAATGTGATATGGTAACAAATACTTTTGAGGGAAAAAAAAACCTCAAAACATGACAAGTTGTCAAGAACAAAGAAAGCATATCATGAGACGCAAAAGGAACACCTCATTTACATTTAGAAAGAGAACATTTTGCCAATAACGAGACACTACCACAAAACTAGAATATGACAAAAACAGTGTCCAAATAAGTCAAAGGAAATTACAGGCGGATGGGATATATAGAAAATAGCTGGAATTTATCTACTACACAAATTAAATGGTCTTCCTATCACTCTAATTAATCAAATAAACTATAAAGTAATAGAATTTGAAAAAATGAAGAAATTCTAAGTAAAACTTTTAATTAATAATAAATTTTCTAATTTTGCATGTTTGTGAATTAGAATCCTGTATGCATATTCAACATGATTACATGCCAAACCCAAACCCATGTGTCAACCGCCGTTTTGACCTGAACCTGTGAACTTCCAACTAGGGTTGGTTGGAGTTAATATCATATCACTTTCATATTGGGTTATCGTGTTGGGTTTAATATTGTCGCCCCTCGTTTCAATATGTTCACAGCTTAAAAAAAAAAAAAAACTAACTGAAAGAAAAGAAATGAAAATAAAATAGATGATAGATGGAAGTGGATAGATTTTACTTGAGTTAGTTGTCTGCTCTCGTGATTCCCCCGAAGTAGAGTAATATTAGCAGGATATCTGAAAGAAGAGACAAAAATGACAAGCAATTAGTTAACAAGGAACCAAAAAGTCATCTTTGCATCTTCAAAGTGCTAGATCCAAAAAAATAAACAACACCACATTTCACCAAAACAAAGAATTAGTAGCTGCAGAATGGCCCCTATACTGGTGTAACATGTTGGCAAACCATTAGTCAAACAAGAAGTTCAAATAAACATAGGAAAATGATCATAAGCTTGCACAATAATCAGAATAATATTCAGATTCAACTGCTATTTGACAGCAAGAAGGCTCAGGAATCAGGAGGAGCTGAAATTGATATTTACTTCCTTTAGATTTCTATGTTGTATACAACAACAACAACAAAAAAAAAAAAAAAAAAAAAAAAAAAGGACAATTATAAAGTGGAGGAGGAAGGAGAGAGAACAGACTTCTGTTCTTCTGCCCAAAGCTGGATGGAAAATATTAGACTGATCTATACATTGGAGTAATCATCCATTTCTGTAAGTAGCATGAACAATTGTCTACTTCAGTCTCCCTTGTATTGATATATATATACCCATCTTGCATTGAAAATTTAATGAATATTTTGGAGGTTTAACTTGACAGTCTATGCGTACTTGTGAAATCCTCTACTCTTTATCTGGGTCTGTTCACGTTTCTGAGCTTTTTTTCATACTTCAGTTTTACCAGAATGGATAGATAACTGTCTTCATAGAATCTTTAATTAATATTTAGGAGTTTAAACTTGAAAGTATATGCACTAATGAAACAGTCACATACTCCCTTAGGGGTGCTCTTGTCACTGAAGTTTTTCTTATAACTGCTAAAGGAAGAGCTCTTGAAAAAACTGTTCCAAATTAGTGTTACTTTTTAATTCTTAACATACATAAATAAATAAATAAGGTCAATTTGGAAGCACTTTCATGGTAATTTTTCCAAAAATAACCTTCTTTAGCATTTTCAAGCTAAAATTAGATGTTTAATGCAATAATAATACTAAAAGAGCTACTGAAATTGATTCAAACCAGCTTTTTTTAAAAAAAAAAATTAAATAAATAAAAAAATAATAAAACCAGTTTGATCTACTAAGTTTCTAGAATTACTTAAACTAATGCAATTTAAGATGAACAAATATTAAGTGAACTAAATAGAGATCCACAATCTGAAAACCCTACTTACTAATTAAATACTCACACTCCATTTTTATTTTCTTTTTAAAAAATGTCACCAATATTCATTACTTTTTCCCCTTATACCCTTCTAATTTTTAGCTTTCCAAGTACTAAATAATTCATCTTTATGTGCAAACAAGAAAACTTAAATGACATTTTCATGTTTTTCTTCTAAAAAATACATTATTTTTAGCATCTCCCTAAAAGGGTGAAACTTAAAAAAGGTGATAAGTAAAGAAAAAGACGTGAAACTTCAAAATGTGATATGCTAAATGGAAAAACAAGCAAAGGCAAGAAGTACATTTTTCTTTTCTATTTAAACTATTTTATTAACTATGACATTTTTTTTTTTTAAAATTATTATTAACTATAACATGAAAAGCATATATTGATGGTAATATTAAAAGTATAAAAATAAATATATTTCTTAAATTTTTCTTAAACCAAATGGATAAAAATTTTAAACTTTTTAAGTATCAGACTTCTAACAAATCATTGTTGAACACTGACGACCAGAAGCTAGTTCTAGTATAAATATTCATCAAGTGAATCTTGATCACACCTTAGTTTAGTCTTCTTATTTCCCAAAGAAAAAATAATAAATAAATAAATCTTAATATGCAAATTAAAACATGATTTCTACAAAAATCTGTACATAGTATCATAGTCTGCCATGCCAGCTTTTTTAGGCATTAGCAATTATCTTCAAAGTGATTTTGGATTCGACATCAATCGTCACAAGTAAGGACTTAAAAATGCCATCTTTTATGTACAAGGGCCATAACATTATTAAGCAATCAGTAAACTAAGCACTGCAAAGTTATTAATTGTGTTAGATGAGTATGCTTATGAGAATGCTCATTTTATTCAGTTGCCTAAATTAGTTTACTTTTTTATGATTAATTGCTCTGCCTGAAGCACTTACTTAACCATGAAATGAAATTTTCTAAAAGTACTGTTGAAGGGGGCTAAATTTAGTTTTACAAATCTTCAAAAAAACAATAGCATCAAGACCATAGCAGAAAAATAACTCACTTCAGCCTTGAGCAGAACCAACAACCAGAGGGAAAAACGTTAGTAGCAATGTAACAACACCATAAGTTATTCTATACCTCCAACCACTCCACATACTATTTAAGAACAATTTGCATAATGCAACAGTTCCTATTCTATTCCCCTAAGGACAACTAAAAACATGGTATCAGTGAGCATTAGTAGAAATAGGAAATTTATTATTTCTTCAACAAAAAGAACTCATGAGGAATTACCTGGCCTTGAGGAGCAAGAGAATTGTGAAAACTTCAAGACTGTTATACCCACGGTCAACAAAATCTCCCTGAGATTAGACAAGGAATTTCATAAGAAACGGCATTACAGACATTTGCCAAGACAAATGTACGAAACATTTTGTAGTCAATGTACCATAAATATGTAATTTGTCTCAGGAACATGACCTCCAGTCTGGAAGAGTTTCATCAAGTCATGAAATTGTCCATGAATATCACCACAAACTGTAACTGGACTATTAACAGGTTGCACATTTGACTCCTCAATCAATATTTCCTTCACCTGAAAAGTTACAGAGATAAGAAAATATTAGAACAAGAACCCTCCATTCTTGAAACAAGATAGCACTAATTTATTTTCAGTTTTTATTTTCTTTTTTTCTTAGGAAAATTAAGAAATAAAAAGGATAAAGAGCTTGAGTTATTTGAGTTAGACATGACATAATATTATTATACAACTCTCCAAGCTCAAAAAAATAAATAAATAAAATAAAAAATACAGGGAAGTTCCTTGGATATATCATCAGGCCTCAATCCAGCAATTCTACATCCTAGATAAGGATTTAGCAAATTCCCCTAGGATACATTAAAAATTAATCCACGTACTGACAAGTAATATAACATCATTTTTACTAGATGATATACACAAGGCTTTACTTTACATCATAAAAAGCTACGGATATGTTACCAAATAAATTACTTGTGAGCTCCATGTAAATTAAAGAGCTTCATTTGTCTCTAACATGATCTTTTCTTCTTCTTTTTTTGGGGGGGGTGTGGGGGTGGGGGAGGAAGATGTTATCTGTTTCTCTTTCACAAAAAAAAAAAAAAAAAAAAACAAAAACAAAAACTCAATTATTATGATGTTAAAGACTAATTAAAGGTCACAACATTCCATGATTGGACAGAAAGTAGGACTATTTATGCCATTAATTATATGCTACCAAATGAATGAGCTAAGCATCCAAAATAGCAAACTTTTGAGTTTACCTTACAGATCTCTTGCTAGGAAAATTAACAAATGAAGAAACAAGAATTAGATACATAACCCACGCACTTATAACAGCATTATAAGTCAAAATATACCACAAGAAATGCAAATGAACCTAAAATGGTATTTTGTAAGGGTCTAATCTCTAACCAAGAACAAGAATATTTAAGTTTCTACTCCAAACAAAAAATGTCCACATATTCCCCACTCTGAATATAATTCCCCAGAAACCCACCACTTGACCCATCTAAAATTAGTTCAACAAACAATTGCATGAATCTTTTAAGGGCAGCCAAGGATAAGAAAACAGAAGCAGGACTAAAATATATTAATAAAAGATTAAAAAAACTTCACCCACAATTAATCGGGCCCTCATTTTTAACTGGTTTATTATATTTTTCCAATCTCACTCACGCATAAAATACTTAAACCACAATGTAACAACAGTCAAAATTAGGGTTTTCTCCAAATCTGCAGAAAACATTTCATATGCTAAAACCCTCCTTTTAATAACAATTAAAGCAATATTTAATCAACTCAAATAACCCGAGAATATTACAATAATCATATTAGCAATATAGCATTAAAAACGAAGAAGTAAAAATGAAAACACTGCAGGTAATTAATTCTTGACAGAAAAGAGGAAAAGCCAAAAAAAAAAAAAAAAAGTAAAAATCAAATTACGTATTCGCAGAGAAGCTGAAGCTCGTCCTCGGATAAGTGCTGACCCTCTTTGACCTTGGCTATCCATTGATCCAAATCCATGACAGTCATTTCAGAAACGATCTTTCCAATGCAAAATTTTTTGAAATCTCAAAATCCCAGTACGAAAGCAGAGCAAGGAGAAGGAATGGAGAAGGAAGAAATTCAACAAATAAAAAAAAATGGAGAAATTAATTGTATTGTGCAGAGCTCTGCTCTGTCTTTACCCGAGCAAAGAGAACAACAACGGTAAAGGGTTGTTTCTCTCCGAGAAATTATTATTACTTGACAAATAAATTATGTTTAAAATTAAATTATTTGGGTAGTTTGGTAAAAGTGAGAATTCTTGATGGATGAGTAGGGGTCACAATTGAGCCGCTTTACTAAGTATTTAGATTAAAAGACCATGTAATAAAAAAAGAGTAAACTATTTTAGTGGGATCTCAATTATTTTATAATCTAAGTTTAGTATTTAATTTTTTTTTTTTTTTTTGTCGTGTTTGTGTTACTTGAACTTTTAATAATCTGTTAATCTATCCATTTTTGTCATTTGGTCAATAAAATTTTGTCAAATACTCTTTTTTTATAATTTTAGGTAGGAGTATTTTTGTCTATTACAAAAAAATTTCTTTAATTTTTTATAAGGGTAATTTTATAATTTTAAATAAAATAAATTCCCAAAACCCTAATTATTCTCTCACCATTATTATTCTTCTTCTTCCATCATTATTATTCTTCTTCTTCCATATCAACCGCAGTCGTGCAAGCGATGTCGGCGGCAATAGCAATGATACAACAGACTCTTAAGAAGAAAAATAATAATAATAATGGAGAGAGAATAATTAGGGTTTTTAGGGTTTATGTTATTTAAAATTATAAAATTGCCATTAAAAAAATTAAGGAAATTTTGTTTTGCACAATGGACAAAAATGTCCCTGCCCGACAGTGAAAAAGAGCATTTGATGGAATTTTATTGATAGAATGGCAGAAATAGTGTAAGGGCGACAACAAAAATTGAAATTCTAAGCTTGGATTCCGAGATAGTTGAGGTGTCACTAAAATAGTTTACCCTAAAAAAACATAAAGCAATAGAAAAAGACATAAAAGTTTTTTTATGAATAATCACATAATAAATAGATTTATAACACTCTTATCCATTGTTTAAAGATAATGCCTAATTAAAAATCTTACTAGAGAAAAACATATTATAAAAAAATTCTAGTAAAAAAAAAAAAGTAGTAAACCTTCTCTTGTACCCTCCTCCCTATAAAAATTACATATAATCTATGAATCGATACATTCCAATTTTATGCAGTAGTCTTTCAAAGGTTGAAGTCATTAGTGCCTTTGTGAATAAATTTGTGGAATTATTACATGTACTAATATCTAACCAAAAGATAAATTACATGTCGTTCGTATATGTTGATTTATTGATCTTAATCAAATACATTAATGAGTTACTTCATTTGCTTATTAAAAAAAAAAAAACAAATGAGTTACTTCATTTATTAATATAATATTTGCATGATTTGAAGAAATAGCACAACAAGTGTCTTTTTTGTAGAGGGCCGCCACATGTAAAAATCTAGCAAGTTTATAATTTCAAAATTATCGAAAGACTTGTTTAATTTTGTTCTAATATATTCTAATCGGAGATGGATTAAATCTTACAAATTAATTAACATTAAAAGTTATATCAAGTATCATATTATTATTAGTAAGATACATCAATGTGCCTTTTATACTAATATATGATACTTCAAAATCATT
This sequence comes from Cynanchum wilfordii, assembly GCA_025388415.1. Classification (NCBI taxonomy): domain Eukaryota; kingdom Viridiplantae; phylum Streptophyta; class Magnoliopsida; order Gentianales; family Apocynaceae; genus Cynanchum; species Cynanchum wilfordii. The sequence goes on from JAHSUH010001573.1 coordinate 28,342, forward strand.
GAGTTCTTATTATTCTTGCAAAATTGAAAAATATCCTTTTTGGCATTAATCGAATTGGATTACCGAAGGTTGTGGATATGGATAATTTTGAAGACAGAGATAAGTGGTTTGAACGTTTTTCAACTGTTTTAAACCCTTTCCTTTTCATCTGTTTTAAAAAAGATTATGTTTTTCCGGGCATGTTAATTATATTTTATGAAAATTGATTTTATTGAATTGTATTTTACAAAAGATTTTTTTTTATATAATATTATATTATTATTTCGATTTTCCTTATTGAACTCAAATTACATGTATGAATGATTTTGAAATTGATTTTGTTATTTAATATTATTATATTATTATATTATTAAAATTTAGATTTTATTGTTGAAAGATATTAGTGAGAATCTTTTTGTATTATTGTAGATCAAGTTTTTCAAAGATTTTGTGATTCCCAAACTTAACTTAACTTTCTCTATTTTCTTTTGTCTTTTCTCAAAAGTTTGATTTTCTTAAAAGTTATTTATTTTATCATTATTTTTTTATATAAAAGATTTTCAAGTTTTCTAAAAATTATTTATTTGATAAATTTTCTCAAAAGATTATTCTTTTCTATTTTAATTTTCCGATTTTATAATTTATTAAAATATTTGGTTTTTCGATTTTTTAAAAAAGATTAAGTATTCTGATTTTCGATTTTTGATAAAAAAGATAAATTTTTCTAATTTTTGATTTTTGATAAAAAAGATAAAGTTTTCTAATTTTCGATTTTGATAAAAATATATAGTTTTTTGATTTTTGATTTTTATAAAAAGATAAAATTTCTTATTTTCGATTTTGATTAAAAGATAAAGTTTTCTATTTTTGATTTTGATAAGCATATATTAGTTTTCTGACTTTAATATTTGATAAATAATTTTGTTTTTAAAAGATATTAATTTTTGATATCAAGTTTATCTTTTCGAAGATATTTTTGTTTGATTAAAGTTTCGAAAAACCTTCCCAAAAAAAGTAAAGTAAAGAAAAGAAAATTTTTGGCTCAAGTTAGTTAGAAATGAGTTGGGGGAACATGTTCCAAATTTATAAGTTTTGAACCCATTGAGCATGATGAAAAAGCTCCATTGTTATAAGTTTTGGCCTACCTAGCGGGATAAATAGGTTAGATCGATTTCGATTAAACCAATGAATGACTATGCTGCTTGAGCCCATTGAAAAAGAATAAGTAATATGATTTGGAATTCTTATCCCTTTATGTTATGTTCCGAAAGTATATGAAAGAAGTTTGATATTTCAATTTAATTTGAAAAGTTTTTTTTAAAAATATTTTATGTGTTATGTTTTGAAAGTTTTGTGATATCGTTAAATCTTTTGAATATGATCTTAAATGCCCAAAATGTTTTTTCTTTTGAAGATGGTCGAACCGCTTACTGGGCTTTATAAACTAATACAACCTATGTTTAAATGCTTTTGCAGGTTTTGATAGACCCATGAGATCATCTTGTGCTTTTGAATTTTTCTAACTACGGTGGGTTGGAGTTAGGAGTATTGGATATTGGATTTGATTTGTCATAGTCGGATTAGTAATGTTTGTAAGATATTATTTTTGGGAATTATGTATATTCTTGAAATATTTGAGTTAAATATTTTTATTAAGAAATTTTTGGTGTATTTTTTTTTTTGATATTGTTTCGAGACTTTGCATTCTTTGGGTAATAACTTAGAGGATGTAGCCGTGTTACGTCATCGATTTGAGATTTTCTAATTTTTAAACTATGTCCGAATTTGGGGCGTGACACAAAGTTAGATATTTTTGAAGCACCTTGGATTCCATCCATTCCCGGCTTCAAACCTCCTAAACCTGATTCTTGGCCGCATTCAATTTCACAAGTTCGTGATCTCATGTGCAACCACAATTGTTCTTGAGACATCCCCCTCATTCAAACTCTATTTTTTGAATCTATTAAGGATGTCATTCTTAATATTTGTATTCCTCCCCTTGAGGAACAAGATTCATTAGATTCTTAGTAAAATCAGCTTATAGAGTTACCCAACTAATGCTTTGGTGGATAGTGCTAAAGTTTCTAATTCCACGAAATGGTCCCTCATTTGGACGTTTACACTCCACCCTCAACATAAATTATTTTTTTGGAAGAATCTGTTAGACTGTTTGACTACTTTGGAATGTTTACAACACATTTTGAGACTTCAACATACAAGTTGTTTTATTTGTGGTAATGGGGTTAGTCTTTACAACATTTATTTGTGGAATGTCCACTTATTGCTGCAATTTTTACTAAGTCCCAATGGCAATTAATGATCGATAACTTGATCCTCCCCTCTCTGAAACTCTGGTTGCTTGATGTAGTCAATATATGCCCATAAAGAATCCCTTCCATGAATTGATTAAGAGTTCGTTCACTTTGTAGTTGTAGCTTGAGAGAATGTTTGGCGAGAAGGAATGAAACAAGAATCACCGGAACCCTTGTTGACTAGGACTAGGAGGATGTGTGTGATATGGTTAATTGCTCAACCAAATCTTATTGGAGTGCTAGTCTTAACATAAGAAGACCCAACTTGATATTGAAAGATAAATGGGAACCCCAATAGCAGTTGGTGGAAGTTTAACATGGATGCGGCAATTCAAAATGGGAAGGCCTAGTATGCCTGTATTCTACGAGACCATCTTCGCCAATAACAAGGAGCATGGGTCACTGCGAATACTAATACTAACATTTTCACTACAGAGTTAAATGTTTTTTTGTTAGCCTTCCATTCGGAAGATGATCTTAATTCTCAAAAACTAATATTTGAAGGGATGCTCTTGGTGTGGTACTCTCTCTCAATAGGAACAAAACTTAGACACATTGGAGATCCTCTTCTTTAATTCGAGGTTTGGTTTAAATTTCATTTTCTAAAACATGTGCCTAGAGCCTATAATTCCGTTGCTCATACTCTTGCTAGATGGGCCTCCATTCTAGTTTGATAGGATATCTTCCTCCAACTTTTCTTTAATGTTGTAAACTTGGCCGATGCTTTGTCGAATTTTAATGAAAGCGGCTAAGTATGTTATTAAAAGAAAAAAAAAAAACAACATTCCTTTGTGGCCCTTTGTTCGTATTCGTATTTGATTTTTTTTTTAGATATTCTATAAAATCTTTGATGCACCTATGATGAATTAGATTACTGTTGAAGAAAGAAAGACAAAATCGAACTCTCTTCGCAAATGAGGTTTGAAATTGACAGTATGAAGACCCTAGATTTAGACATAATATCTATTGTTCTTTTTAATGTATTTTTGAATTTATTTTCGACTTTCTCCAACTCACCCAAAAATTTTTTAGGTTGAGTTTGCCTTCTGCGCAACTTAATTTTTTTAGGTCGGTCTTGTATTTTCCATAAATGATTTTAGACATTCACTTTTATAATATTTTTATTTTAATGAATATTTCATTTATTAAAAAAAAATCCCTTCCTTGCTAAGATATTTGAGGACGTTTACTTTGGGGGTAAAATGGTCAAAATCCCGTGAATCAAATAAAAGGAAAGAAAAAGTGGATAATAGGTAATCGTAGACGTTCAATTTCGAGCCCAAATTTGGGAATTTTTTATTCCGTTTTACTAAATTCTAATACTATTTGGATTAGGATTTTAACGTTTATACTTAATCTGGAGGACGGTTTGCTCGGTGATTAAGTTTGTCTTCATTGTTTTTCTTCTTTTTTTCTGAAAGCATTAATTGAGGGTGAAAAGAAAATTGGATTCTTTTCCTTCTTTGATTGTTTTATTCGCAACTTCTTTTGCTTCAGGAAATCCAAATGCTCTAATATATTTATTCGAATTTATCCATGGCTGGTTTGGAGGAATTGAAAAAGAAACTTGTACCATTGTTCGATGCTGAAAAGGGCTTTTCTTTGGGATCTACATTGGACCCTTCTGATTCTTACATGGTAAGTGAATTTCTGAATTTTATTTTTGATTTCAGATTCTGAAAAAGGGTTTCCTAGATAATGTTATAAAATTTGTGATTTTGTTAGTTATCTGACGGTGGGACTGTGAATTTGCTGAGTCAATCTTATGGTGTGTACAATATCAATGAGCTTGGATTGCAAAAGTGTACTTCTTGGCCAGTGGAGGATGATGCTGATCATGCTGAAAAGACTTTCAGGTGCGCATCTCATGAGATGAGGATTTTTGGAGCCATAGGTAGTGGTGCAAGTAGTGTTGTTCAGAGAGCTATTCATATACCCACTCATAGAATTATTGCCTTGAAGAAAATCAATATTTTTGAGAAGGTTTGTGATTTTTTATATTGACTTGTTCCTCTCCCTGGAGATCGCTCTATATATGCCATGCTTCTGTTTTTCATATGTATCTTTCTAGTATTCGTTCATTTTAGAGTGTTAGAGGATAAATTTAACCCTCTCTATCAGCTTAAGCAGCTTTTAGAGGATGTGCCAATAGCAAGAGGTCCTGAGTTCGAATGAGTGACCCATTTTTTTTTTTTATTATTGTGCATGTGTTGGGCATTGTTAAAAAAATCAACAATTTGTGATGATCTACATGTAGAGGTGTTTAAGATGATAAATTTAACAACACTCTATCAGCTGCTTAAGCTTAGATCAAGTGACAATTGACTATTTAAATTCATTTAACATGGAGGAAAGAATCATCTTTCTGGTGGAAAACTCTTTTTGAAATTTGTCAAGTTACTGGTGACATTTACAATAAAGAAACCATTCTTCACAGAATTTCATAGAATTTTAAGGCTCATTGGTTGATTTTTAGCTTATTTTGACAGATTAGGATTCTCATATCACATTTTAGCTTAAATTTGCTTATTCCACTTGTACTTGTCCTGAATATGAGTATTTATTATTCCTTTCAAAATGTTTGAAGAAACAGTTAGCAGAAAAAATTTATGGACTACTGTTTTGTTTCCTTTTTATTTGTTTTAAATATCAAAAAAAATTTATTATTGTGCTTTTTAGAATTTAGGAGTGATTAGTCAAACATAAATTCTACAAAAGTATCACCTCTTAGAATGATGTCACATTCTGAACTACCAAAAATGGAGATTATAACAGGACACTGTCATGGTTGCAAGGATCTTTGTCTAGTTGATTCTATTTTTTATTTTTTTTTTATTTTGAATCAAATTATACCATTTTCTTTTTCAGGAGAAAAGACAACAACTTCTAAATGAAATAAGAACTCTGTGTGAGGCACCTTTTCACCAAGGTCTTGTGGAGTTTTATGGTGCTTTTTACACTCCAGATTCTGGACAAATAAGCATAGCTCTTGAGTACATGGATGGAGGGTCTCTAGCAGATGTCATAAGGGTGCACAAGTGCATACCAGAACCAATTCTTTCATGTTTGGTTCGGAATCTGCTTCATGTAATCTCCCTCTTATTTTCTCAGTTTTTCCCATTCTTTATGTTCAGAATGCGTGTTTCTTTGATTCTGAACATATATAATTTCTGTTTAAAGTCCAAATGTCTTGGTTGACTTATAATGTGGATTGTGAACTTTAGTTGTCAAATGTTTTCTTCATTATAAAGAAGCACATCTGCTGGAAATTTCATGTATCAATATTTCTTTTGAAACTAGAGACTTCTGTAATTTTCTTTCTAACTTTCCAACTTTTTTGTGATTCAAGGGGCTCAGATATTTGCATGGAGTTAGACATTTGGTTCACAGAGACATAAAACCAGCAAATTTGCTTGTAAATTTGAAAGGGGAGCCAAAAATAACTGACTTTGGAATTAGTGCTGGCCTGGAGAACTCAATTGCAATGGTCAGTAAGCTGAACTCATTATTCCTTCCTTTTAAGTTGCTACAGATTGTAGGCTCTCTTCTAGGGGAACTAAAATAATAGTCTAATGATTCTTGGTATGTTTTACTAGTGTGCTACCTTCGTGGGAACTGTGACATACATGTCACCTGAGCGAATTCGAAATGATAGTTATTCTTATCCAGCTGATATCTGGAGCCTTGGCCTTGCACTTTTTGAGTGCGGTACTGGAGAATTTCCGTATACAGCTAATGAAGGACCAGTAAATCTCATGTTGCAGGTCAAATCTTGATCCTTCTCTGGTTATTTTTTGTTTACTTATTTTTATACTCTTTATCTTTATAATAAAGCATTTTGGATTAAAACTTTTTGTGTAACTTTTTTCATTTTCTTTGAGACTGAAAATTAGATAATGTATTTGTGGTCGAACTCTTTGAATTTATGATGTGAAAGAATTATAAAATAGGTGAAATATAGTTAACCTACTCCTTTCATCCCAAATTATCTATTCCATTTCTCATCCAAAATATGTCCCAATTTAACCATCCCATTACAAAATCAAGATAGTCAGTAAAAATTTAACTGTAGCATTTCTCTATTTCTGAATAGCATTAACCTTGCTTGAATTATTATGTAGAGTCTGAGAATATTTGGTCTGAAATGTTATGCAAAATGGGATTATGTCTTTGGTAATCTTTTTGTTAGTAGCTTAAGATTCCATTTTTGCCTTGGCCCTTTTAGATCTGACCAAATTCTGACATTTCTTTTCCCTTTACAAATGTGATTGCAGATACTAGATGATCCATCTCCATCTCCTTCAAAGGAAGATTTTTCTCCGGAGTTTTGCTCATTTGTTGATGCTTGCCTTCAGAAAAATGCAGAAGCAAGGCCCACTGCTGAGCAGGTGAGCTTAAGTTGAATAGTGGATAAAAATATATCTTCACTCTGTCCTTTTTCCCCTTTCTGCATGAGAAAAATGTATTTGGTCCAGAATAATCAATTGTGCAGTCAGTATTATCTATCTCCATTGTTTCAAATCAATTATGTCAAATGAGCACCCATCTCTTCCACGTGGGATGCTTAATGACCTAATTCGGCAAAAGAAAATTTTTTTTTTCCACAGAAGAGTCTTCAAGAAAAAAGAAAGATATAGTGCTGCTCAGAACAGTTCTCCCAGCAAGGGGAACCCTAATCTGATTATATTGTCAAGCTAAATGGCAGTTCTTAATTATAGTGCTTTTTGCTTATGAATTTTTCTTATTAATTGTGGAGTCTAATCCTTTTTATCAAAGGATAAGTGGGAGTATATAGATTTGTAAGAATTTCATTGTCTGGTAAATATGAGTTGCATTATTTAACTCCGGTTTACCACTAAATCTAAGCTGCATTTCATTTGTTCAAAATTTACAGATCATATTCTTATGTTCTAAATTTATACGTGCAGCTTCTTTCTCATCCATTTGTTACCAAGTATAAGGATGCTGAGATAGACTTGGGTTCATTTGTCCAAAGCATATTTGATCCTTTGCAAAGGATGAAGGATTTGGCAGATGTGAGTTAAAGCTCCCTTTGATCACCAAATAAATGCTAAATCTGTCAGACTGAGTTTATGGTGTTGAAATACTTCTAAGCCTAATAAGTCTTTACTTTGTCTTTTCTTTTGTCAGATGCTTACAATGCATTACTACTTGCTTTTTGACGGATCTGATGACCTATGGCAACATACAAAGACATTGTACGATGAATATTCGATTTTCAGGTACTTCTTTTACCTTCCTAATAATCTTGAATACTGCAGAGTTATTTAAATTTCGCTGTAGTTAGTTGTAGTATCTTTAAGCAAGAATTTAGAAAATGTCTCAAGTTTGAATCCCGTAAAAATTATCAATGCACGCTTTAGATAAATTGCTGAAAAATGTATAATAGCCCTTTGATTTTGGTTAAACTACTACTTTCTCCTTTCTTTTTTACTTGTCATAGACAAGAAATTACACTATTTTGAATAAATTGATATATGAATAAAAAGACTAAAATATCCGTTTTGACTTTACTTTCTTTATTGAAGAACATATAATAAGTATATAAGTTATAAAACATTAAAAAAATAATGTATCTCACAAGTAAAGAAATAGAGTACTTCCAAAGGAACTTTCTTGAAACAAACATATGATCCATGAACTTTTCATTAAAACAATTTCACATCTATATTCATGTTCGTTTGTCATAAATTTGCATCCGACTCACTTGTGCCATTGCGTTTTTTCTTCCTTTCAGTTTCTGTGGAAAAGAACATGTAGGTCAAAGTGACATATTCAGTAGATTGTCGAACATCCGGAGCACCTTAGCCGGTGAATGGCCTCCGGAAAAGCTAGTGCATGTTGTGGAGAAACTTCAATGTCGAGCACACAGTGGTAATGGTAATGATGGAATAGCCATCCGGGTGTCTGGATCATTTGTAGTTGGTAATCAGTTTCTTGTATGTGGAGATGGTATTCAGGTAGAAGGTTTACCCAACTTTAAAGATCTTTCTCTTGACATATCCTGCAAGAAAATGGGATCATTTCAAGAGCAGTTCATTATAGAACCTGGCAACATTATTGGTTGTTATATCATAGCTAAGCAAGAACTTTATATTGTTCAGTGAAAAAAAGTTGTATATATCTAATGCTTATTTTATTTGTATGGATTATGATTATAGCTCACCCTTGCATCTATGATAAATACATCTTTTACCTCATCTTATTTTACCACCCAACTGTTATTTTTTACTGCTTTATTTCAATTAATATAATATATATTTAATATTATATTCGAAAGATTTTTAAAAATATATTAGTTATTTGGACGAATAAATTAAATTTTATATATATGTAAATTTAAAAATGAGTTAAGTAAGCTGAATTTAAATTATTTGAATTATTTTAACAATTGTATTTATATTTATAGTTATATTAAATATAGAAAATTTTTCATATTTGTCTTATAATTATTTTGCTTTTCAAACTAGATGAGTGCATATTTATATTTTTGTATTACTATTTATAGTTATACGAAATATAGAAAATTTTTCACTTGTCTTATAGTTATTTTACTTTTCAAACTAGATTCTTTATTTATATTTTTTTGTTACTTAAATTTTATAACTATATATATATATGATTATCCGACTTTGTGTATCCGACCAATTTTATAACTTTCTTCTCCGACGGCTCTCTCGCCCGGGAGGAGACCAGCTCCATCGGAGCGTGAAAAGCATAAGCGGGATGACTATGGAGGGGATGGTATGGATGCGTCCTATCATATGGAAGAGGGTACCAAAAAACAGTAACCCCCCCTGGGCAATCTGTATCTTTTGCCCAAGTGGTCGGGGGAGAAAAAAAGCGAACTTTCTATACGGGGGAAGGTGAAGAGGATGCTATGGATGATCTGGGTATGACAGACATACCGCAAGACCAGGATGTGGTGGAGGAAGGGGAGCTTCCCAAACAAAAACCATAAAAATATTCCCGGCGCCGGGGCGATATCCCCCGGGAAACATACAAATTATCATGGGCGAAATGCCGTGCAACCCCCCCCGGGATGCGTGAACTAGGGGAAAAACGAACCCAACAAAATGGTGTGGGCTGGTCGATATTGATAATGGGTACATGGTAGCAAGGTTTTATACTCGTGAAGACTACCCTCGAAGGTTCTTAATGAGGGACCATGGTTGATCCGGGTTATTATCCGATGATATCAAAATGGCGCCCGATTCCCCCCCCACAGATCTTCCATCTGCACCCCCCCCCCCCCCCTTGTCGGGTACGTTTCCCAACCCTCCCCTTGGAGTTATTTGATGATCCCTCACTGGGTATAGCTAGAGCACTTGGGAAGGCGATTAAAGTGGACCGGCATTCGGTTGACACCGAAAAGGGAGATTCCCCGGGCGTGTCGAAATTAATCCATGACCCCTTTACCTCCAAATGTATTGGTATGGGGGAAAAAACAACCGGTGGAATACGAAGGTCTGCATAAAATATGTTTTAAGTGTGGACGGTATGGACACAAAATGGAGAGTTGCGGTAGTCCTAAGGATACATCCAAGAGGGGGGAAGATATCCGGAAAAGGAAAATATTAGGAATCGGGAGTACGGCGGCTCAACCTTTTGGGCCATGGATGCTCCCGGCACACGCCCGACGCCCACAACAACAACAAATGTAGGCAAGAATGAGTTAGAAAAGTATGCCGGGAAAACAAAACAAAGGCCGAATGTGAAGATTGAAGCGGATATTCGGGCTTCCCGGTCCAGGGATCCAACAGCGGATGGGTCACCACAATTTGTGTTTGGGGTGAATAACGCAGACCGAGGCAAGAAAGTCTTGTCAACAACATCATGCGGGACAGGGGGAAAAGGTACCTCTCGCACTAGGAGGTGGGAAAACGAAATATTCGGTTTGGGCGGATTTACAAGACGAGTCTCGTACCAGATTTGGAGGCTCTTAAATATAGAATTAGAAACATTCCTCAAGGGGGAAATAGTGGGGGCCACCAAAAAACCAAAATTAAACTAGAAAGAGGAAAATCATCAAAAGACGTACAAGATAGTGAGAATTTAAGAAAAGATGCGGGCCACCATGCTCATAAGTCTAATGCTCCTAAAAATAGTGGGACAACCACTAATAATAATAATAGACAAGGTACAGAATCGGTTGGTCAAGGGGAGGTTTACTTGTTAACAAAAGGATATACCCCCCCCCCACCTCGGCCCCCCCCCCCCCACAGCGGGAGAAGTATATAAGTAAGGAGCCATCCGAGCTTCGGCAAGTATGGATATTGACAATAGTAGTCGGAATGATGCATGCATGGGCACGGCGATCCGGGAGCCACCTACAACAGGGAACAACCGGCGGAAGACATCTCCATGGAGGTTAGTAACCCACCCGAACCACCCCCTCGACATCTCAATGATTAGTACGTTGATTTGGACCTGGGGGGAGTAGGAACGAAGGAACCGCCCCGTTGCATCTTCGAGAGATGATTAATGAACATAAATGCCCCAGGCCCCTGCTCTCCCGAAACAAAGACTCATAGTAGTCGGTAAGGTACTTTTTGGGAGAGCATTGGCTTTTCGGACATCTTGCGCGGTCGAGCCTCTTGGCTACGTCGGGGGTGTGTGGTTGTTGTGGGACAAGAATCGAGTAGAGATTGATTGTGTAGCGTGGAATGACCAAATGATCACCGGAATAGTTAATGAGGCGGATGGTGATAGTTGGTTGTTAACGGTGGTATACGCCTCTCCGAGAGCGCACACCCGGGAAGAATTATGGAGATATGTTCGCAATTGGGGACGGTGGTGGATATCCCCCGGATCCTAATGGGGACGTCAACCCACCAGGACAGGTGTGGATAAATGGGGGGAGACCTATCAACCGATTTCTAGCAAATCAATTGAGAAATACGATTAATTCATGTTCGTCGATGGATATGGGTTTTTGCGGTCCAAAATTCACATGGACAAATGGTAGAAAGGGGATAAGTAATATCAAAGAGCGAATCAACAAGGCTTGGTGTAATAGTAAATGGAACTTGAGGTATGAAGGGGTCATAGTGAAACACTTGTTGCGTGCTTGTCAGACCACCATCATGCCGCTGGGAGGATGTGAGGATAGCAGCCACGCGGGTTTTCACCGGTTTCGGGTTTTGGAGGCATGGTTTCATCATCCAGATTTCAATCGATTAGTGGAGGAAAACCGGCGGAAGGAACCATGTAATATCGTGGAAGCCATGGACAATTTCAAAAACTCAGATTTGGAAATGGAATAAGGAAACATTTGGGAATATTTTCCCGCGTAAGAAGAGATGTAAAGCACGGATCTTGGGGGTGCGGATGGCCATGCTTAATAGTACACATCATCACTCTCTATATAAATTGGAACGAAAATTATTAATAGAATCGGAGGTAATTCTTAAACAGGAGGAGGCTCTCCGCCGGCGCCAAAGAGGAGCAGGGCGGGGATGATGGGGTTAAGGCGGGGGAGAAATACGAGGTTTTTCCATGCTTGGGTTAAACATCGGAAAAAAATGGCCGTATAATTCGATTGAAAGATCGGAATGGTAACCGGTGTGATAATGAGGAGAAACCGAAAGAAGGGACAAGAGCTTTCTATGTGGATCTTTACACGAAAGACCCTTCGGTACAGTGGAATTCGGAAGGGTGGTCTTTTCCGAAGCTAAAACGTAATGCTATTAAGTGGTGAATAGGGAGGTAACTAACTATGAGGTGAAACCAGCCACCCTAGACTGGTCCCGGACAAAGACACCGGCCCGGATAATCTACCGCGTCTTTTTTTCGAAATTTTGGAGAGTGGTGGGAGCGCCCGCTTCCCCCCCGTCCCCCCCCCCCCTTACCGCGAAAAGTACGGAGAACTCAAATCGCCCGTGTCTGTCATTACCGAAAATGAAGGCAACTCGAGCACATTTCACGGTTTCGTCCTATTTGCCTTAGTAATGTCATTGTGAATGTTGTGAGTAAGATCATTGTCAATAGGGTTAAACGGGTGATCGGGGACTTAACTGGGGTGTGGCAATCAAGCTTTGTCCCGGGAGACAAATCTCGATAATATCGTTTTGGCACAGGAAAGCCTTCACACGATAAGAAACAGGAAACGTAAAAAAAAGAGAAAGGGCGACAAGACCGCCGGAAAACCAGAGGCGGCGACCCGGGGTTTCTTGGATGAGGTGCTCCGCCTTGTGGGTGTCGGGGCGTCATACGAAGGGTGATTCAGAGTTGTTTGGAGTCTACTACTCTATCTATACTCCGGAATGGGTCGAGATTGGAACCTTTCACCCGGGAAGAGGTCTCCGTCAAGGAGATCCGCTATCTCCGTATCTTTTCGTCTTCTGCATGGAGGTGTTAGGGCGAAAATCCAAAAGGCGGTGGATAGGAACCAGTGGCGGGAGTGTCGGATAGGTAGAAGCGGTCCGAAAATGTCCCACTTGTTCTTCGACGACCTTCTCCTCTTTGGAGAAGCAACTACGAAATAGGCTACGGTTATGCATAATATCCTACAAGAGTCCCGCCTCTGAGTCGGGGCAACTTGTGAGCATCCCTAAATCTAAGGTATGGTACTCGCCAAGCACACCCCTTGGAGTGGTCCGAACTATCCTCGACCCAGTTTGGTATCCCCCCCACGCCGAATTTAGGGAAATACTTGGGAGTGCCTCTCATTCACGGGAGAGCCGGAGGAGTATAGTAGGCATTTGACTACATGTTGGACCGGATACATGGCAAACTCGGGGTGGGAAAGGACGGTTGTTATCGCAAGCGACTAGACTACTCCTCATTCAACAAGAACGACGGCAGTCCCATCCTACATTATGAATACTTGCAAGCCCCCAAGCAGTGGAGGCTATTGAGAGGGCCAATCGGAGATTCTTCCGGGGGGACTCAAGTACTAGTATGTCGGTGCACTCGGTGGCGTGGAGCCGGATTGCCAACCAAAGCATGTTGGGGACGTGGGTCTTCGCCCCGTGAAGTGTATGAATGAAGTGCTCCTAGCCAAGTTAATGTGGAGATTTCTTAAACATCCAAATGAGCTTTGGGCGAAAACCCGCTAAATAGGGGAGATCGGGACGTAAGAGACGGTAACAAGAAGTCGAAGTCCGTTGTCCGGAGAGGCATGTTGACTGGATTGTCGAGGTTTAAAAAGACCCCTAAAACGGGGGCTTGACAACCGACCTTTGGGGGGGACTCGACACTGGAAGTTCACCGTGCCCATATGAGTTGCACGAGGATCAACGGGCCACACTAATCCTCTTTCAACCGGAGAGCATTATGGAATTTCAAGGGACCATCGAGGGATCGTTATTGCTCTGGCAGATTTGCCATGACCGACTGAAGACGAATTTGCTACTGGGGGAGAGGCACATCCGCGAGGAGCCCAAATGCCATCTTTGCGAGAACGCATATGAATCAACGTTGCATCTTGTTAGAGATTGTCAACTAGCGAAGGAGGTATGGACATGGCTATTACCACCGCACTTGAGGCAAACATTCCGGTTGGGGGATGATGTTAAAGCTTGGGTCAGCTGAATTTGAGGTCGCATTGAACGCTTTGGACATGCTTATAAGCATTGGATGTATATATTTCGTCAAGGAGTACTCGATTTGTGGTACGGCGTAATATGAGGATTTATAGGGATATCGAATGTCCCGACGCTTTATGGGTGTCGGAGAGTGTTCTTAGGAAAGCCATGGAGTTGGTAGCAACCTTCGTAGGTAGACAGTTGTGTTCTTTCCCACCTTTGTGGAGGCTTTGTAATTATTTTTGTGTTATGAATATAATACCCCAATTAAGGAAAAAAAAAAAATAGAATTTAGTTTGAGAAAGATAAAAAATTTTCAAATATATATACACATATTTCTCTTTGTATAAAAGTAAGAATATATATATACAATTAAAAAATCTCATTGAAATTAAATTAAATTTATCCATGATATTGCTAAAAAGAAAGAAAGAAGAAATTATGTGGAAGATTTAGATTAATTTATTTTATCACATTATGAGGGTCACATGGTGCAGCGACTGTACTAAAGATTTTCTCTTTTAAATTAGAATTTGTTTGTATAAATAATTCAATAACATATCTTTTCATTCTTTGTCCGATTTAAATCACACTCATACAACAATTGCATTAAATTTCTTCTTAATTTATAGTTTGTTTGTAAACAAGCAATTTAATTTCTTTTATCAAGATTGAAAGGAACTCAGATTGGAATTGCACAAACATAGTGTGTTTTGCTTCTCTTCTTTAGGAGTAAGAGAAGATATAATTATTTTAATGCAATTTACATACTCTATATATATAATAGAAGCTTCCTAGCACCATAGAACTTATATTTTGTTCCAATTTTAGAAATGGCTACATAAATAACCCTTGCTCTTAAAAAATTTCCTAAATAAGTTTGAATATGCTACTTTAACTTAAAAATGAAATCTTAGTATGTGTTGAGAGTCACTTCATAAAACTTTATAATGAAACCCTAACTATTGTTTTGTTTTTTTAGCTTCCTCTTCAATTCTGACAGAGCCAATTCAGACAAAATTGAGCCCTCCACCAAAAGGACCAAAAAAATGTACTGATTTATGTTTACAAAGAAAGGAAACTAAGAAAAGTTCGCTTATTCATTGTATTATGTCAAATGCTTAAACTTAAAAAAAAAAAATGAAGATTTAATTAATAATGGAGCAGACCTGATTTCGAGGGATCATCCACATATATGGATTAAAACTAAGAGGTTCCAAATAAAGACTTTGATTGAGGTGAACAGCTGATAGAAATGCAACTACGAAGCTTCCTTTTGGTAGAATCCCCTTCATTTCCAACCACAAGATCTTCAACTTGTGTGATAATTTCTTGGTTCTCAACTGCATCAAGTTGAGGTTGATGATCAACCTGTCCTTGGACCTCAACTTCCTTAGCTGCCCCAGCTCCAGTATGAGCATTTTGAACTTGAGTTATAACCTCACCCACTATTTCTTGTCATCATAATCATAACCATCAGTAGCAGTAGATTTAGGAATATTTTCAGGTATTTCAGTTTCTAGTGCAGCAAGTTCAGAGGGTAACACCTAATTTACAATAGTTTTAGAGGGTAACACCTCATCTGGGACATAGCCAATATGTCTTTATCCACTTTGTAAACCTCCAAGCCATTTTGCTGGGTCTTTGAATCAACGATCGAGTTCAGAAACAAATGGGCCTCTAAAATTAGAACAAAAAACGTATAAAAAGGTGATAGATTATAACATACCAAAAGTTGCTTCATGGCATTTGGACAGTAAGTCAAGAAATAAACAGAAAAAAGCATGGTTTTAGATGTGGTTTCATTTCCAGCAAATAGAAGGTTGACAATGAAGTCTTCAATAACACCATCTTGTATGTTCTCTTCCTCTATTAGTCTTCCTAGTACTCCATTTCCTACTGCAGAAGAAGAAGAAGAAGAAGAATATTATTGTCTATGTAGCTCAATTATTTTGCTGATTTTGCTGATTATGCTTTGAATTACAATTTGTTTGTATACAAACAATTCAATGACACATCTCTTGATTCTCTGTCTGATTTAAATCTTCATGATGCAACGAATGCACTATATTTTTCTCTTAGTTAAAGTTATTTCAATTCTTTGTCAAAATTGAAGAAACTTGATTGAAATTGCACTAACATAGTGTGTTTCGATTCTCTAATTTAGGAGTTAGAGAAGATATAATTATTTCAATGCAATTTACATACTCTATATGCTCTCACTACTATTATCATCAATCAGAAGTAGTGTATATATAAAATAAATTTACAACAAAATTAATTAAGAGTATACATATAAAATATATATATATATATATATATATATATATATATATATATATATATATGAAGGAACAAAATGTAGCATGGATAATAGTTCTTCATTTCATTGTATGAGATGAGATTCTTTTTAGCCGAATTTGGAAGCCATTGATCAAGCGAGCCGACGGGAAGAACGACATCTGGTCCTCCTTGAGTTGATTCCATCTGAAAAATATATGATTAGTTGGAAATGACTAGAGATTATATATATATATATAATATATATATATATATATATATATATATATATATATATTTCTATTTTAAACTTTATAATTTAATACATTTGGAAAAATAGTATAATATGAAATAATAGGAGATGTGCGTCTAAAACTTGACTTTTGTTCCGAAAGTTTTTTAAAACAAGTTTGAAGTGAAAATTAGAGTTGAGTCTAAGTTGGCATTTTTTAGAGAGTACATGTCTTTAACCTTGATAGATGCAACTCAGATTTATGTCTTTAACCAAAGATATTGTATCTAGGCTATTTTGAAAAACACTTTTTAAAACAAATATCATTCATTGATTGATATCTAAAATTATGGTAAATTATTATTTTTTTTTTAAAAAAAAAAAAAATCTAAAGTTTATGTTGTGTCTTAAGGTTTAATATATCCTTTTAAAACAATGGACACAAAGAGTAATAAAATAAAATAAATTAGAAGCCTCCTAGCACCATAGAACTTTTATTTGGCTCTAATTTTAGAAATTGCTACATAAATGACATTTGCTCTCAAAAAACTTCCCTAAATAAGTTTGAATATATAAAGAGACTTTCTCTTTAACCTCGTCAAAGACGCAACTCGAGTTTGCTATTTAATTTAAAAATGAAATCTTAGAATGCATTCAAGACGATTTTATAAATATAGATTATTTATTTGAAGAAAAATCTTACAATTTATAGTGTGTCTAAACATTTAAAATATAGTATCTTTTTTAAAACTATCAAACATGGAAGACTTATGTTGGTGAATTTTCAATGTAATAAAATAATATAAGTTAATTATATTGATGTGCTAATTCATAAAAGATATATTCTATAAATTTTGGCTATATCTTTTCAATATATAATAAATTATTACATCTCCCTACATTATATATAGATAGGAGTTTATATTATCTAATCCTTCCTATCTTAATTCTAAAATTTCTTTAAAGTTCAAATTTTCTATTCTTTATCAATATCTTCACTAAATGCAAAATGCAGATATTCTAGGCTTCTTCTTATCATACAGGAAATTTGTAGATCCTCTATTGTACCTTATAAAGGGCAAATTTTATTAGAAGCTACTGTCATTAACTATTTTCTATATATCCTTCAACTTTTGTTTAACAACTTAAACGTACCTGAATGTTGTCACAAAGTAGTGAAGGAATAGAGCGATTTGAAGGCGAGCCAGTTCGGCTCCAGGACAAAACCGAGCACCTCCACCAAAGGGAGCAAAAAATGGACTGCTTCTCCAATTTCTCTTCTCCTATTTTTTGGCAATGAAAAAAATAAGTGTGTATAGTTTGCAATTTCATGCTAGGAAAGGAAACTCAAAAGGGTTTTCATATGTGTTTCTTTTAGTTACCATTTGTTATCTAAATTCATTATTTTGAATATTTTTTATTTTTTATTTTGTCATACATCACGCCTCAAAGTCTAATATTCACAATTCAATTATCATTATGCATACCATATAGGTTTGAACTAAAAAAAAAGAAAAAAGAAAAAAGAAAAAAAAAAGAGGGTTTTAATTCTTGTGTAGGTAGGAATAATGGAGCAAACCTGATTTTCTGGGATCATCCACCTCCATGGATTAAAACTAAGAGGTTCTTCATAAATGCTTTGATTGAGGTGAATTGCTGATAAAAATGCAACTACAAAGCTTCCTTTTGGTATAATATAATCTGCACACAAAATTATAACAATTAAATTTAGCATATTCATATCATGTACTACTCATTGTATGACTACTCCATTTTTTTGCATAAATATATATAGAAAAGTTGACATTTTATTTTGGTTCTTTCAATTATATTTTAGCCAAATTAATTATAATCAATCTATATGTGTTATAATTTGATTAGATAAATTAGAAAAAAGTTAAAACTAGTTGTAAGGTCTTAATTTGATAAAAAAAATTAATCAAAATTATGACGGTCACCTAAAAAATAATATAAAGACAAAAAAGGATAAAATACAACATAAAAAGTGATTAAAATTTTGAAAAATTAATAAAATAGGGACTAAAACAATGGCCAATTTCCTTTTATATATTTTAAAAAAATTATTGTCCAATTGTCACGACTTGATACTCGACTATGAGTCCGACTAGCCCTGCGAGTATATATATATATATATTGTACTAAAAAAATATTTTGAGTTGACAATAAATGTTAATATATTTCATACCATTTCTTATAGAAAGGAATTAGAAAGAAAACACGAGAAGTAAAATATATATATATATATATATATATATATATATATATATATATATATATATATTAGTACCTTCATATTCAATATCTTGCTTGGCTTCTCTCATCAACCAAATTGCAATTCCCCCCAATCGAAGAGTTTCATCTATAACCTGTACCAACAATCATATTCCAAGCTTTCATCATATCCATCCAAATTTATGAATCAAAATAAACAAAAGGTAAAACAAACATAAAAGAATCAAAAACCAACTAACTAACTAGGGATAGTGAAACTATGTGCATTCTAGTTTTTCTCAATCCAAGGGTGCTTCAAGTTTTAAATTTTTAGGTTAAATTAGTTGAATTTAAGGTTGTTAGAATACAAAGGAATCATTCATTTTTAAGGTACGAAAAATCTTTAAACATGCATATAGATAATAATTTCCTTCCATATATATACACGTATTTCATAAAAGATTGACAATTATGTGAACTATTTAAAAAATGTTAAAGGTACATTTTACCAAAATATATATCTTAAATTCTTACACATTGAGTAAAGGGCATAGCTTTATAATCTTGCCAAGAAAGCATCATCTCCTCGTCCGTTTTCAGACTTGTGTGCTCATCCTGTTCTTATTCAGGAAGAAAAAAAAAAAAAAAAAAAAAAAAAAAAAAAAAAAAAAAAAGAAAAGAATAAGAAATCAAGAGAGAGAAAAGAAAGTTAATCGGCGGTTTTCAAAAATATACGTATAGCTTCCTAAATTTATACAATTTATCATCTAGTCTAATTCTATTAAAAATATTAATTAAAAGTATTAGTATGAGACTAAAATATATAAAAACCTAAAATTTAGGAACCAAAATGACCCGTAAGCCTTATTTTAACGACCAAACTGTATGACAAAGTAAGTCTTTTTACAAAATTTCTAAGATTAGATGAAATGATAAAATTTGTAGAAATAGTTATATATATATATATATATATATATATATATATATATATATAAAAGTATGAAAAGGTGAGCGATTATAAGATACCAGAAGTTGTTTCATGGCATTTGGGCAGTGAGTCAAGAAATAAACAGCAAAAAGCATGGTTTTAGCAGTGGTTTCATTTCCAGCAAATAGAAGGTTGATAATGAAGTCTGCAACAGCATCATCTGATATGTTTTCTTCCTCTATTACTCTTCCCAATACTCCATTTCCTACTACATTAGTAGAAGAAGAAGAAGAATATTGTTGTCTGTGTAGCTCTATTATCTTGTTGATTTTGCTGATTATGCTTTCCCTTGCCTTTCAAGATTTTTAAGACATCATCGTCCCAACAAATTTGTCAGTACATATATAAGATAAGACATGAATATATATATATATAGACTATAATCATTACCAAAAAAAAAAAAAAAAAAAAAATTCCCTTCTATCAAATCGACTAGAATTAATTGAAAGTAAAAAATGTTCGTGAGTCATAAATTGTCACGTATTCTAAAAAAATAAGCTGATAGAGTGAGTTTAAATTTATTCTTTTAACACTCCCTTCACATATTTCAATAGCTAAGATTCGATCATTCGACTTACGACTCCGATACCATGTTAGAAAGTCAAAAATTGCCACCAACTCTAAAAACTTAAGTTGATAGAGTAGATTTAGATTTATTTTTTTAACAAAAAAATGCCCTAATATGGCTTTAAGAATTGAAAGTTCTTGCTTTGACACAATTATCGTTTTAAGATTTAAGACGAGATTTTCTTCTAAACAAGAGTTAGACTTTGCGAGTACAAATATTGAGACAAATATCTATATTGAAAAAAAAAAGAAGACAGGAGAATGTAAGAAAAATCTCCATCAAATTGAATTGATTTTAGGCAACTTAATTATTAAGGTGGATCTTGGAAAAGAAAAAAAAAAAAGAATTATTGAGGAACATTAATTTTTGAAGATCAAATGATGATATTCAGATGTATAATGCAGAAACATTGGCATTAATTATTAATAGAATTTATCCAAAAACTAATGATTTAATGCAAATACATTGAATTCTGACAATTTTTTTTTTTTTTTGAAAGAAAGAATAAATTATAATCAACTCAAATTACCTTCATTGCAGTATAGTAAGCTGTGCCTGGCAAATTGATTGGAACAGAAAGACAACCATCTGCAAAATCAGAGAACAATTGAGCCATTTCATTCACTTCACATTCATTTGAAACTCCCAGAAGTTGATTCACCATCAAATTAATGGCTACCTGCAAACAATATATATATATATATACTTTAATACTCTCTAAGTATTTTTATACGTATCGTAAGAGTAATCGGTGAATTTGATCTCAAATAAATTAATGTTTTACAAGTTTAGTCCTAATTTTTTTTTTTTACTTTTAAAGTCCAAAACTTTTTTACCTATGAAAACTAAGGTTCTTTTTCACAAATTTGGTCAATTTTTTTTTTTAAAATTTAACAGTTTGTGTAGTTTATTGAATAAAAGAAAAGGGTAATCAAATCATTTTATATAAAATATATTTTTATATATATCGTTTTACCCTTTTAAAAATATTTTGTGAATGCGTTACAACCTTTTTAACTCTAATTTTGTAGATATTTTATGTAAAGTAACTTAATTATCTTTTCTTTAATCGACTAAAATAAGAAAAAAGGTTGAATTTTTTAAAAAAAATTGATGAAATTTATGAAAAAGGACGGTAGTTATTTTCGATAAAAAAGTTTGACAAACATAAATTTATTTGAAATTAAATTCACAAATTACTCATTATCATAAATAAATAAAAAAAAATACAGGGACTCGCCTTTCGACAAATGTCCTGGAGACAGATGACTTGATGATGATGCAAATTATTGAAAGTAGTATGAATAACTGTCTGAATATTCTCCAAGAAATGGAACTTGAGCTTGTCTAAACGCATCATGTTGGAAGCCATGGAATGGAGCTTTCTCTGTTGCTCTCCTTGTGTTGTAATAACTCCATTTTTGCCAACTAAATCCCTAAAAGACTTTGGATAACTTGACTGAAAAAGTTTCCCTTCATTTTGCATCAACAATTTATTGAACTTTGGATCTGCTGATACCACTGCCCTTTTCCCAAACAAATTACATGAGAATATTTTTCCATACCTGTCCACCATAACAAAAAATAAAATAAGACCCATGATAAATATAAATAAGAAAATAATTGTTGAATTTTAAGTGGTTTTAATAATAAATTCAATTTTTTTTTAATATTATTCCTTTTTTCAGTGTTAAAAAGATGAAATTTCAATGAAAAAGAGACTTTTTTTCCTTTTTTTTGTTTAACTTGTCGACATCTAATAGCCATTTTGGACTCCGAGTAATCCATAATTAAATTGCCTTGGACCCTTTATGAGGAAAAACCTCCTAACATCTATTTTTCCATCTACTCAAGCGAATCAAATTCTTTTCACTTTGATAAATAAAAAATAATAATAATTGTCCAATTTAATCCTTATTTAATAATAATAGTTTCGCTAATAAAATTATTATTATTTTACTAAAATTTGGCCAATAAACTCTCTTTAACACTAAATTACATGAATTTTTAATGTTAAAAAACTTTAGCAACAAAATTTCAGTGAATAATAATAATAAGAATTTATTGCTAGTAAGCAAGAAGATGCAGATGATGAAGAGGCTAACCTTTCAACATGTTGTTCAACAAAACGAGAGGGATGAGAACTGGAAACTGCACTGTACCATTTCAATCCATCGCCTATAATTGGCCAACCCCTTCTTCCCGGAGGCAACGATTTTTTACCAGTTTTTCTACTCTGTTTCGCGTCCTTCTTCTTTCTGATCCCTTGTAAGAAGGCAAAAACTACGAACAAAATAGTGCAAATACATATAGTTGACGAAGCAAACTCGATCATCTTCTTCTATAACCCAGTAGTACAGTACGTCGTCAGAAAGAGAAAGAAGAAGAAGAACAAGAGAAGGAAAGGACTCTCAAAAAAAAAAAAAAAGACCTGCAAGAATCATGGGAGAAGATAAAACTGAAACTTCAATACAAAGAAAGAAAGGAAAGGGAAAAAAAACAAATCCATTAATTATATGTTAGACCTACCACGTCTAGAACAGATTGAAGAAACATAAGCAACTTGAATACATTATTATTATTATTATTATTTTGTTGTCATATCTAATATATGAAGTTACTGTTTCGATTAAATAAGATTTGATTTCACTTGAACCGATTATGATCGAGTATTCATGTGAAGTTTTATTCCCGAGAAAACATTATCTTAGAGTATTAGATAGTATCAAATTTATAATTTTGTGTAGTATTTTGAATGCATTATCCTATTATTATTATTATTATTATTATTATTATTATTATTATTTACGAGTAAAGACAAGAGAAGCTTTTTTTGGCATTTTAACTTCTCTTTTGTTTTCAATTTTTAAAAGGATAATATAGTTGGGATTCTGCATTGGACTTTTTTTTGTTAAATGTTCAGATGATCCACTTTCTAAGTCTCTTTCATATGGGATTATATATATATATATATATTTTTTTTTTTCTAACTAACGAGATCTAATCATTCCAAAATGTATAAATAATACTAATAATACTAATAATAATTTATCAATTTAATATATACTCCCTATTTGTCAACAAAAATGTAGTTATACATACTATACAAAAATCACATATTCTACCTTAGTTATAAACACGATTTAAAAGTTATGATAAATTTTTTTTTTTAAAAATAAAAGTTAGACTTACAAGTACAACCGAGATCAAATTTGAATTAATCAAAATATTTACATCAAATATTCTAACAAAAAAAAAAGTAAATAGTCTCAATATATATATATATATTCAAATAATTGTTGCTCTCAAAATTTTTTACTCCTTTCAAAAAATAAATAAAAAATTTTATCTTAGGTATATTATTTTTTATTTTATAGTAGGAACATAAAAAAGGTATACCTAATGTAATGCATAGCAGACACACAATTCCCACGCATTAGTCAACAAGAAAACAATATAAAATAATAAATTCAAGTTATTCTTGTTATAACGCTAAACTTCTTTTCTCCAATACAAATGAATTGAAATTCAAGTTATTCTTGTTACACTAATATAAATATATTAAATATTCAATAAAATTGCATTAATATAATATATTTGTAATATACTTGCTAGACAGATATATATTTGTTCTCTTAATTCAATTCAGACTTATATATATATATATATATTATTTATCTCTTTTTTTTTATCATAGTAAAGACGATTATTAAATCCCATTATAGGCTAAGAGATGATTGAACTTTTATTGATGATGAGAGAGAGAGAGAGAAAGAGGAGAGAGAAAGAAGGAGAAAGTAAATAGTTTCACATGTAGCAGCATAAGACCAGGAGAGTAAGATTGAAGCTTAGATCCCTCTCCTCCTCCTCCTATTGTTCGATAAACTTTGACCTCTAATTTGTTTATGTGTCCACTTATTTCAATTCCAATTTGCCAGCTTTAAATTAGCTTTTTTATTTTTAAATTTTAGTTTGACTCACATTCTTTTTCAAGCTCGAGATGTTACTTGCAAAGAGTTTGGTGCTCTTTCAATTTTGAGCATGCTCATCCATTTATATATATATATATATATTAAAATTTGAATTTTTTTTTTTATATAATTTGAATTTATGAGTTTTTTAGTTATTAGTGAGATTATTATCAATTGTACTTTTTTTTTGTTATACTATCTGATATTCGGAATTATCACGAATTCGACTAATTCAGATTTGGTAGAGTCCAACTCTTACTTAGAGGAAGATCTCACTCTAACTCTTAAATGACGTTCACAACAAGTGTCGAACCATCGACCTCTTGTAGCATTTAAAATGCGTTTTTCCATTGTGTGAAACTAAGTGCTAATTAATTACACTTTTTTTTATTGACATCCAATTATATTTTTCTTAATTTTTTAATGTAAAAATTTGTTTGTGTGACAAATTAAAAAATAAAACTTAATTGAAGTTGACTAAACATCATGGGTGCAAAATATTTATATATCAACTAATCTACCATAAAATGAATCTAACTAATTAAAATTAGTTATTTTTCTTATAAACACCTCACTTCTTTATAACTTTAGGTAAGGTAGTCAACTCTTTTCTTATTTTCTCTTTCTAGAAATTTTCTTATCCTACTTGATTATCAAAATGAATATTTCTAGTAAATATTTATATATATATTTATAAAAAAAATTATTTTTATAAGTGCATGTTTACTTAACTTACATACAAGTTTCACTAATAAACTTTCGTTCAAGATCTCTCATTATATTTTTATATTACACTTATATATTTTTATATATATATATATATACAAATATAATAAATATTACTATCTTTATATATATTCAAATCATATGTACTAAATAACTAATAAAATTATAACATCTGATATATTTGTAATTGTATTGGTATATTAAACAAATAATATATCTTTGATGGTAATCTTTAAACACCATGATTAAAAGGGTGTCTTTTTGTCCATAATAGAGAGCCACAAACATTGAAGGCTAGAAAAGTGACCCTTTATTGTATGCCAGTAATACACACTTTTTTATGGAGCCCCAAAATGGTCAAAGGCCAATTCTTGATTCTTTAGAAAATCAATGCCCTGAATTTCTGCCTATCACAATAAATTGTTTGAATCACATTGATTGCTTTTTTTCTAATTAATCTCTCTAATTTAGTATATATATATAATTATATTTTTAAACTTGTCATATTGAAAAAAAAAAATTATATTTTTTATTTGTTATATAAAAAAATTAAGGTATATTTATTGATGTTTTTTTCATCCTTATCACTATAATTAATGTTTTATAGTTTCTACGTATTACTTTTTTTTGTTTTACTTGTCGTATATAATAAAATACATTTTTTTTTTAAAAAAAATGCAAACATTAATGAAATATTTTTTATTAATTTTTTTTTAAAAAAATTAATGTATTTTTAATGCATCAATCAACACATAATTTAATATTTAATTAATACAAGTGTCACCTTGTAAATCCATTATTGGTCATAAGCTATGAATGATCAAATTATTTGTTAATTAAATTATGGCAAACAATTTTTAATAAATAGGTTGTATCATTGAAACTCATGATCTCAGAGTTGTAATTATATTTTTATTTTTATTAAAAGGATTTAGAATAATCCATTGATCATTAATAATTTTATCAAATTTAAATTTTTTATATTTTTTCATCCCGTACCTTATCTTAGTAATTTTAGTAAATTTCATCTCTTTACTTGATTTCATCCTTAACTTACAAAATCTTACAAAATCTTTAATAGATACTTCATCTATGAAATATAAATTTACAAAATCTTTTTATCAAATATAAATTAAAAGATTTTGTATTGTAAATGTACATTTTTTACCCATTTAATTTATTATTATTATTTTAAATTTTATTTATAGACTTTAATTATAATCGACTTCAATTAAATTGAGGGAATGATAAAACTTACCAAAATTATTATAATAATAGATGAAGTTGCATAAAAAATTTAAGTAAGAATGAAATCACAAAAATTATATAAGTTAAAAGATAAAATTTACTAATTAAATTACTAAATAAGGGATGAGATAATAATAAAAAAATTATATAAATTAAAGGATCAAATTTACCAATTTATTATTTTTATATATATTTTCAATTTATTATATTTATATATCAAAATAATGTCATTTCAATAAAAATATAATATATTTCTTCTTCACAAATATATATAAATCAAACATTTAAATTATTTTAATTTTTAATTCTAACCGTCAAATTAATATATTCAATTATTTTAACCGTTAAACTAAAAATTAAACCTTATAATTACCTGAAAATCCTTTAGATATTTAATCATTCTAGAATCTTTACTTATGAACAAAAAAAATCTACCTGCGTATTATTCCCTCTTTACTATTGTATAAGTAGCATAAATCCTTCATCTCTCTCATTCCCCACAAAATTTTCAACAATTTCGTATTTTCCTACTTTGAAAGTAAGTGCTCGAAAGAAACAATTCATGGCGATGCTGAGTCACAAATATAATATGACATCGAATTTCGTGGTGCAGAGATAATATTTTAGGGGAAAAAAAGTTTAGGTACAGTATTTTTAGCAACTTTCTTATAAAAAAAAATTATTATTATTGAGATTAGATTTCAATTCAAAGTTTCACATGGAAAAAAATAGGCAAATGATTGTCTACCTATAAGTAATTCTCACATACTCCATTAGTAATGAGACATTTTGAGAAAGTCTTAAGAACAAAATTGTGAGGACTTAGGCTCAAAGAGGACAATATCATACTAATGTGGGGTTAGGTGAGGTGCCAGCCCAACCCGAGATAAGAGGAGAAATATAAAAAAAAAAATTTAAGTAAAGATGAAATCACAAAAATTATATAAGTTAATGAATGAAATTTACCAAAATTATTAAAATAATGAACGAGGCGTATAAAAAATTTAAATAAAGATGAAATCATTAAAATTATATAAATTAAACGACCAAATTTACTAATTTACCATTTATATATATATTTACAATGTATTATATTTATATATATCAAAACAAAGAAAAATCTCTACAACATATATGATCAACTACTTAGTATTGTCATCACTGTGCCAAATTAATACCCAAGTTGACTATGAGTACTTATGTTCATTCTCATATGCTATTATAATATGAGACGGAGAATTGTACTCATCCGCAGAGGTTTCCTACTCTGCTTCGATTCAAATGGTGAAACAAATTTTTGATAATCTAAATAAATGTCCCCATATAATTGCATGCTTAGGTGAAGAAACAAGGTTCGGGATAACGGTATACTAACTTATAATATGTTGTTAGAGTACAGTTCTAGTGGAACCCTTTTCGATAGGATGAGAAATTTTGGTGGCAGCGGAGGGTTATGTGAATTTGAAGTGAATTATTATACAAAATCATTATTATCAAGTATAAAATATATTCACGAGAGATTGAATATGTATATCGTGATCTAAAACCGAATAATATTTTATTAGTATACAATTATGAGGATGACAAAAATGTAACAAATAATTTAGTTTGAGAATAAGTGATTTTGGATTTGCTAAGAAAGATCCTCAACAAGGAATAAAAATCAATAACAAGATAAATGCGGAAGGATAGTATTGGAAAGGGAAACCGATGTATTTGTCCCCTCAAGCTGTGAAGAATTGTATACAAGAGTATTGTTCTAGAAACGCTAACTGGAAAAGCTCCTTGGGATTTTACCGAATTAGATATTTTCCAAATAATAGGATATAGTAGATAATTATCTAAGATTATGAAGAAGTTATCCAAAGAGGCTAAAGATTTTTTTAAGAAAATATTTTGTGAGAAATCCTAAATATATGGACCACTGCTATGTTGTTATATCCTCCTTTTCTAGATGGTATTAAAGAAATTGATGACGAAGAAACTCAAAAACAATTCTCGAATCATCAAATTAAGGGAGATACAAGAAAGAGACTTTTGTAACAAATACAAGGATATCCTTAATATCCTTAATATCCTTAACAAATACAAGAAAGATACAAGGATATATCTTAATATCCTTTTTGAACAAAATTACTATCTTATTAGCACACAATTATGAGTATGACAAAAATGTAACAAATAATTTAGTTTGAGAATAAGTGATTTTGGATTTGCAAAGAAAGATCCTCAACAAGGAATGAAAATCAATAAGAAGAGAAAAGTAGGCTTCGAATCATCAAATTGAGGAAGAGAAGAAGTTTTAACAATTCTAGTATGATTGATGTTAATTTTTCTTGTGTACAAAATTGTTACAATTTTATATATTAAACATTCTTGCAGATCATATTTATATAAGCTGGAATTATTGCTTTTTCTTATTCCGTTTTTGTTAACTATTTGATCTTCCTTAATTATCATGTATATATTGTTCTTGTTAAATAATTAAACCAAGAAGAAGATGTTAATTTTATTGACTTACACTGCTATTTTCTTACTAACCCTCTCTCTCTTACATGATTAGTTACAGATGACTATGTCTCTTATTTATAGTCTTCCACTCCCATAGTAGTTAAAACTCAACTATAACATTCTCTATTATTTTATTTATATCTAAAATATTTTACATTACTCTAATCATTCTTGAATGTTTTTAAAATTTCTAAAGTATTCTAAAATATAGAGAGTCGTTTATAATATTGACCAAAACAAAATATAAATTAAAATATTTGTATTATAAATTTACATTTTTACCCCTATAATTCTTTATTATTTTTATTTTTAGGTTTTGACTATAATTGAACTTCAATTAAATTGAAGGAATGATAAAATTTACCAAAATTATTAAGATAAGAGATGAAGTTAAATAAAAAAAATTTAAGGAAGGATAAAATCACAAAAATTATGTAAGTTAAGGGATGAAATTTACCAAAATTATTAAGATAATGGATGAAGTAGTATAAAAAATTTAAATAAGGATGAAATCACTAAAATTATATAAATTAAATGACCAAATTTTCTAATTTATTATATTTATATATATCGAAATGAAAAAAAATCCTTGCAACACCCACAGTCAATTAATTAGTATTGTCCTCACTGTACCAAAAGAATACTCCAAATTGACTATGTGTACCTAGGTCCATTGTTATATATCATTATACATTCACTTATCATTTCAATGTGAAACGAGTATCACACGTTGGAAGTAAGTACTCGAAAGAAAGAATTCATGGCAACGCTGAGTCATAATAATAATAAGTATGACCATGGAATTTCGTGGCGTGGAGGTAATATTTTAGGGAAAGGAAGTTTTAGTACAATATTTCTAGCAACTCCTTTATTGAAAATTTCTTGTTTACCTGAAGTATGGCTATTAAATTTGCAGAGGTTTCCTACTCCTCTTTGATTCAAATGGAGAAACAAATTCTTGATAATCTAAGTAAATGTGCCCATATTATTGCATGCTTAAGTGATGAAACAACGTTCGGGGATAACAATATACTAACTTATAATATGTTGTTAGAGTACAAATTTAGTGGAACACTTTTCGATAGGATGAGAAATTTTGGTGGTGGCGGCGGCGGAGAGTTATGTGAATTTTAAGTGAAATATATATATCATTATTATCAAGGATAAAATATATTCATGAGACTATTCATGAGACTGGATATGTACACGGTAATCTAAAACCAAATAATATCTTATTAGTACGTAATTATGAGGATGACAAAGAAGCAAGTGTAACAAATAAATTTAGTTTAAGAATAAGTGATTTTAAATTTGGAAATCAATAAGAAGATAAAAGCAGAAGAATAGTATTGGAAAGGGACAACGAGGTATTTGTCCCCTGAAGCTATGAAGAATTGTATACAAGAGTGTCCCAGTGATATATGGGCATTAGAATGTATTGTTTTAGAAATGCTTATTAGACAAGCTCTGTGGTGTATTGTTTTAGAAATGCTTACTAGACAAGCTCCGTGGGATTTTGCCGAATCAGATATTTTCCAAATAATATGATATAATAGATGATTACCTAAGATTCCCAGAAAATTATCCAAAGATGCTACAGATTTTTTAAGAAAATGTTTTGTGAGAAATCCTAATAATATATGTACCACCCATAAAAAATGCCATGTTATTATAATATTCTTCAATTGAAGAATATTGAAGAGAATTAATTATGTCAACTTGCAGAAAAATATATATATTTGAAGAATTACAAGTCAAAGTTAGGTCATACCATTGATACTATCAAATAACGGAAGAAAATTGAAGGTATTAGCAAAACTGAAAAGGAGAAATTACCAGATGTAAAAGCATCTCTAAATCTCTGGCCATCAATTTCAATGTCCAAACGGATAGGCAGAAGATTATCTGTAGTGGGACTGCATAATGAAGAATAAATATTCAATTTGATATTTTTTAAATTTATTTTCTCCAATTTATTAACAAATCATAAGATTTTAACTCAATATATTAAATAATTAATAAAAATTAAAATGTAAATTGATCTATTTGTCAATTAAAATATAAATTATAAATTATAAAAATAAAATTGCATTTCAATAACAAAAAATTATACTAAAAAATTATAAAATTTTTTAAATGTTTATATTAATTTAAAATTATATTCATTAATTATTATTTTGAAAATGTTATAGTTTCTTTAGAGATTTTTTTTCCTCTCTATATATAAATTGATTTAACGTTATTTATTATAAAATATAACATTAGATTTTAAAAAATAGAAATAGAAAATAAACATTATTATTTTAAGAGTTCAATATTAAAAATAAAACTCGTAAAAGTATCATGACATATCTATCAAAAATTAGGAATAGCCAACAAGATGTAGAGAGAAAATAAAATAATAATATATTTTTTTTTCCCTGTATTGTACTCATTTAAAACTCACTAGACACACTATACATTTTGTATTGTGTATTGAAATTAACATTCACAACTAGTGGCCTTAAATTGAATACTCTGGCATGCATGGAATTCTTGGTCACAAACACATCATAAGTTGAAATAATATATTATAATTGAATTTTTCTTTTTCCTATTTTGTTTACTTATTACAATCTTTATCGTCTATTGATATAATTAATATTTTACTTATAAACAGTATTTCTAACAATATAATTAGAAAATCTTATACATATAATAGTCTATTATTGTACACTACATTAAAAAAAAAATTATGCATAATTATATAATATTATATTAATTAAAAATTTTGTAAGACTTAAAATTATTAATAGAAAATAAAAATTATCTAGTTATAATAATATCTAATACTTATATAAAATAAAAATTGACATATTACATAATTCACTATGTCAATATATTAATTTAATATATTAACAATGTATATTTAATATGCATTATTTAGAGTATTATTTTTAAGATAACTCACTATTACAATTTACTAATAAGGATTATAAAATAATCTAGCTATAAGACAACCTCATTTTATATTATGTTAAATTAATTAGTAACTTTCTTTATATAGAAATATAAAAATAAGATTACTTGATATTTGAAGAGAATATCAACTTTAGGATAAATGATCGAGTATAGTACTTAGTATTATTTTTTTAAGACAGATTTTGCACTTAGAACTTTTAGACATTTGCCTCCCAAGGTAAAATGATCGTAGCACTATACCAACAAACCAGTTTTGTTTATAATACTATAAAGAATAAATGACTCCAAAAATACTATAGGAAGTAAATGAACTTAGAATAAAATAAAATAATAATAATAAAAAGAAAAGAAAGAAATGAATAAAATAATAATAATAATAATAAAAAAGAAAGAAATGAATATAAGACAAGCTTTCTAACTCTTGTAATATAATTTTTTGTGTCTATTAAATAGGGTTTTGTAAACCCTAGGCTAATTAGACGATCACCTTAGACTC
This sequence comes from Cynanchum wilfordii, assembly GCA_025388415.1. Taxonomy (NCBI): domain Eukaryota; kingdom Viridiplantae; phylum Streptophyta; class Magnoliopsida; order Gentianales; family Apocynaceae; genus Cynanchum; species Cynanchum wilfordii. The sequence continues at coordinate 60,395 of JAHSUH010001573.1, forward strand.
CAAAATGAAAGAAGACCCTCAATTCTAAAGAAAAAAAAAAAATACAATATATAGTATTTTTTAAAAGAATAAAAATATTAATTATTAATGAAAATTACCTATTCATGGCGCCTTTTAAAGCAACTCAGTTCTACGTGTATGATTTACCTTGGTTGAGATTTTACATCCCTCGGAAAAATCTAGTCCATCTCCTTGACGACAATGTTTAGTTGAGGAATTTAGGGAGGCCATTTTATATGGTGGATTAATTGATATGGGTTTTACTAATAACCGAATTGATCAACCTGTGCATGCTCGACTGGATCGGAGTTTCATTAATTCACAATGGATGGATTTGTTTCCTTTTGCTACTCTTATGCACATTGGTTCCTCAATCTCTGATCATTTGCCTATTCTTTGTACTTTTGAAGCTTTACCGCATAGTTAATAATCCTGCTGGTGGAAAGATAGATGACAATTTTTATATGAGCTTAAAATTCGACATGCAAAAAGTTTATGATCGAATTGAGTACATTTGGTATTAGGGAAAATGGTGTTTCCTGAATAGATTTCTGACTCAATTATGAAAAGGTTTACGACAAAGTGATCCCTTTCACCTTTTCTTTTTATTCTTTGTGTAGAGGATTTAACAAATCTTATTAACCAAACTGAATTTGGGGATCTCATTCGAGGTTTACCATTTGGTGGGGAAAGCAGTATTTCACAATTAATTTTTGCTGATTCGATTATGCAATCTCTTGGAAGGAACTTATTTGTGTATGCCAATGTTTATGGGGAGACAACGACATTCTGCTTTCCAAATTACTGTCCTTTGGAGGGAACGAGGTGTTAATAATATATATAATTTAGATAATATATAGCACCTCAAATTATTGTTCAATTCCAAATTTATAATCTAAAAGACTTTACAGGTGTGTATCAGTAAAGATAATAAATTACTGGAAAAAATTAACCAATTTCTGAGGCATCATCTACTACTGAGCAAAAATCCTATCATGTGTCACAGATCTTAAATCTATGTTTACTAAAAAGATCGAGTAAAAAACTAAAATATGACTAAAATTGCCCAAGTTTTAACTGTGGATGATGCACAAATGGAGCAAAAAAACCTGAAAAGATTGAGGCTCTAAAGGGAGCATTCACCGAAATCCACCTAGATTACAGTCTGAATAATACAAATGTGCAATAAAAAAGATGAAAGAATTGCAAATACTGAATTTATAGCTTTAAGACATAGACTAGAATTACTTGTGCAAGCTAAATGAGAATAAACACAAGGGAAAACATTAAAATTTTTTAAAAAATAGGATGCAGATTCCATAGTTAAAACATATTTTATCGATTGAATAATCAAGGCAGCAGATAGGAAACTCAAATCTGTTCTCAAATCAAACAGCATAAAAATGACACCCTCACTAAGAATAGACTATATCAGAGTTTTCGGCTTAAAAAATTACTAATAACACTTACCTTACATGGATCAAGAGATGGCACAAATTCCATGCATTATTTTTATTCTGCTAGATGGATCAAGAACAAAGATGTGTCATTGGAACTATTCAATATCACTAAAAAGATATCACCAGTTCCAATTTTTTACAATTAGCATATCATAATTTATGTTATTTTACTATTTAATGAGAGATACACTTTAACTTGAGAGATGAAATATACAGCTTACAGGTGTATTGCCTTTAAATATTCAGTCTTTATCCATAAAAAAAAGTTCACCTGTGATGCACAACCTGAATAGATGCTTCTTTATATATATATATATATATATATATATATATATATATGTATATATTTTATGAATGACTAGGATGGACTCTTCACAGAAGAGAACGATAAAATAATGTCAGTGAATTATGAGAAAGATTCCCCTTTTATAGTTAATGCTCAAAGCTCTTCTACCCCTCAGTATCACATCTATGCTATTAGAAGAGAGGCAGAACAAAATAAAGACTTAAGCCAAATTTGGTAAATATAGCAAGGGACAGGTGAAAATGTATAACCTATGAGAATCATTTCTGTTAGCCTGGTTTTGTTTGTTGTGGGAAAAGATAGGGGTTGGCACGGATAAAGGCCAAAAAGAAACCCTCCAACTTAAAAGGGCTTACGTGGTGGACAAATTGTACAAAGAAGAAACCCAAAGCACCTGAAGTATAAGGGATACTCTTATCAATAATTATTTCTTACCATAAAAAAATACAGCCCTCAAGTTCTTAATAGCTAATTAAGAGAGAATGATTTAAAAATTCCATGGAGAGTTAAAGAATCAGCTACTTACCTCAGGCCTACGAGTATGAGGACGGATCATAAATTTAATGCACAAAACATAGACCTCCTCTATCTACTATAGCAGTCTCGCCTTTAGGACCTTTGTATGTCAAGCCACTGGGCTTATATAAACTTGATGAAGCAAAGAGAAGAAGCATGTTAAGCATACAATATAGACTGACTGAAAATACACCCCAAAAATGAAAACATATATAGATATCATGTGGCCTAATTATTTCTCCAGGAGCAGCAATGCCATCATCATCCAAAATCTGAACATATAGTAACATATTGATGACAAATTAAAGAATAATTTCAATATATTATGTGTGAAGATAATTAATAGAGGATATTTTTTCCGTGGAAAAAAATTGGCATCATTAACCTCACTACTATCATACAAGAAGATTTGAAAACTGAACTTTACATCTACCTTGAAGTCAATCACTTCAAAATCATAGTGTGTGATGTTTTTAACATCAATTTATGCTGTAAGAAAACAGAACATATGCTGAACAAACGAAGTACTTCATCTAACCATATATTTTCTACTAAACCACCTTTTTGAAGGAGAGCAGCAATCAATTCTATAACAATTTTTCGACAACCGAAGCAAAAGATGGCGAGAGTTGGCATACTTGGCATCCAGAGCAGAAAATGATGGCCCAAGCCGTTTAAGACTGTTGGTAAGGTCCTCTATGTGGCTATCCTGTTGCATCTCCAAGCTTTCCAATTATATATTTTAAAAAAAAAAAAAAACAAATCAAGTATATGTTAGTGTCTAAAACAGAATTCAGAAGTAGAAGATATGGAGAAAAGACCAATAAACCGTTAATAAACAAAATCCTAGATAAAAAACAGTGGAGAAACTAACTGAGGAACTTTGCCTTTGGAGGAAGGTTGTGTAACTGTGAATGTATGGTGTAAACCTTATGGATGAGCATCCATTGATCTTCTTGAGTCTTTGTTCCCTTAACAAAAACAGGATCCTATTCAAAGCAAATAGAGCATATAAGAGTGATTACAGAAAGGAACTTAAGAATCACTATAGCCAATAGTTCCGCCCAGTAAAAGGGCATTCACCTCATCAATCAGAATCAGTGTTGCTAAACCACAAAATGCATATCTAACAAACACCACAACAAATGGCTAAGTTTATAAAGGCATCACCAACTTAAAATCCAAGAAAAGCAACCAACAGAAATTTTATGCAACACAGGTAAAAAAAAGCAAGTTCATTAATAGTTTCCAGAGAGATTCACAACAAAAAAACTTTTGTAGTAATCCTCAGAACCAACTCTTCTTTTATTAATATATTTGACATAAACTCCTTGCAAATGCTAACAAACTAGCCTTGGACAATAAAAACCTATTATAATACTCTTTATTTTTTATTATCACATCAAAAGATGTTAGGAATTTTAGCCATAAGTCACTAATTAAACTAGTGGGAAAATTTGTTAGTGCCACACCAATTATAAGTCATGTGTGAAAATCAATACCAGGTCTAGTAATCACAGAATGCTAAATAACAGTTCTACCTGGGTCGCATAGCAGTTTTCTGCTGCAATGGAAATATCTGCTATGAGCCCATAGCTGTTTCCAGGTTATACTTGACAGAAGAGGGGAAATACAGCCAGCTTGGTTTAGATAGTACAGTAATGGAGAGAACTTAAAGAACACAAGAAGTAATTACACCACAATAAGATTACCAACCCAACTATTTGTTGCTCCCATCTATGCACTTCTGTTAGATGGAAAATTATCAACAGTCTTGCAGAAGCATCAACATAGTTACCTACCCGAGAGAGCTTTTGTCCTTCCCTTACAGTGAAAATATTGGCTTCTCCAGTCTTGTAACTACCCTCTAGTAAAAGAATTGGGCCTCAAAATAATTAAATGAGTAATCCAAGGCACTCTGCATATTATTGGTTTGATTCCTATTCAACATAACTCTGATATTTTATTTTTTTATACAACTTAATGTAGGTATAATTTTTTTCACTTTTGCTATGCAATAATTGTAAATTCTAACACCATATCTTCAAGCATGGTAGGGATCAGGATTTTAGATGTAGTTGATATCACCCAGCTTCTAACCCTATTTTTTAGATTCTTCTCATGAAAGTTTCCTCAAACAAAAAATCCTTGCGGGCATGCCAAGCTTGCCAAGTAGGTAGAAATCTGAATTTAGGAAGATCTAGAGACAATATTGACAATTCATAATTTAAATTATGACTATGGCATAATTACAAATAGAATGCACGAAAAATGATGGTCATATCAATCAATAGATGACACACGGTCATGTAAATTCATAAGGGGATAAGATTTTTTTTTATGGGAGTAGCAAGAAATCCCTTATCAATTCCTAACCTGAATGCTTTATTACAACACAAAAGCCAATAATAGTAATCAGAACATTAAATCTCCAACTTACTCTTGATCCTTTGTATGACTAATTAATAAAAGAAAGTTGCAAACAAGAAAACCTTGGTTACTTCATGAGAAAATATGAAAGGAACTAAAACACTGGACCTCTTCTTTGATTGAAAAAAAAAAAAAAGTCACTGTAATGACTAAAACTGGATCTCTTTGGAGAAAGACAGATTAAATCACATATGCATATGAAGGTTGTTATGCAACTCAATAAAGAATATCTGGATCTTTAAATTGAATAAAAACCAAGTGTATGCATAAAATTTGAATATGCTAATTAAAAATAGTAACTCAAAATGGAATAACTTCTAGAGCAGGCCATGTTATAATAAAGAGCATTTTCACTATTCCAACCAAGAGATGAAGAATTAGGACAATGATAATAAATAAACACATAGTGAAACAGAAACATGATGAGAAATTTTTTTAATAAATTAAAGTGGATAGAGAATTGCATGGATCACTGAAACAGAGAAAGCATTAGCATATTCAAATAGTAGTTACGTCATAAACAAGTTTGGATCCAAGAATTATAGAAAGATTAGTATGAAAGAAACCAAGAAACCAAACTTATGTTTTCCACATTATTTTTCCCTTCGGAGAAACTTGAGTCTTGTAGAGTCTTGCTTGAAGAAAAGGGAGAGTGAGCATTAAATTCCCGCAACTATAAAGTTTGAAAAAGAATGATAAATAGAAAAGGTTTATAAGAGGCATATTCACCCTAATATACACTCATTGGCCAAGCCATGTACCTCAATTGAAGGAAACAGTACATCACTATAACGAGGATCCCTTCCAAGCATTTGAACAACTTCTTGATCAGTTATCATACCCATGGCCTTCATAACAACCATAATCGGGACATGGGCAAGGAAGTGTTAAGAGTAAAGAAATGGATAGCAATAATTAGAAACAGAAACTTTTAATGAAGCATGTAAACTAACCTTGCTTTTAAACTGAATGAGATATAAGTGAAGTTAAATGAAGGAAAAAACAGAACCAGCAGTATCATGAGGAAGAGAGAACCAGTGAACTAGCTCTATATTTATTATATTTTGTACATTACAATACCTACATATATATACACATATCTTCCTAGACATATCCCATAAATTCAGAAAACATCTATTCTACTTTTCCTATAATTTCAGGAAATACTTTTCCCATAATTTCAGGAAACATTTACTTTACTTTTCCCATAATTTCAGGAAACACTTTCCCATAATTTCAGCAATATTCTCTTCACTCCCCCTCAAGCTGGAGCAAAGATATCAACCATGTTATAATATCTAGCTTCCATGGCCGGTTCTTCCACATCTACGGGTACTTTCACCCGTATTTCTCCACAACAACCAGTTTCTTCTCCTAATCCCAAAATTATGAACAATATATCCATTACCACTCACAAGTTAAATGGAAACAATTTCCTACAATGGTCTCAATCAGTGAAATTGTTCATACGAGGCAAGGCAAAATTTGGGTATCTCACTGGTTCTATCCAAGCAACCAACTGAAGATGCTGATAACTATGAGATTTGAGAGGCTGAAAATTCCATGGTGATGTCGTGGTTGGTAAATTCAATGGAACCAGCCATTGGGAGGACTTTATTTATTTCTTCCCACAGCAGTAGCAATTTGGGCTGCAGTTAATGAAACATATTCAGATCTTGAAAATGTAGCCCAATGGTTTGAATTGAAGACCAGATTATGGAATTGTAAACAGGGAGAGAAGACTGTGACACAGTATTATACTGATTTCAAAACTCTATAGCAGAGGTTGACTTATTTGGAGAATTTGAATGGAGCTGCACTCGGGACCAGGTCTTGTTTCAAAAGATGTTGGAGAAGGAGCGAATATTTGAGTTTCTTGTTGGCCTTAATAAGGAACTTGATGAAGTCAAAGGAAGGATTCTGAGTCAAAATCCTTTGCCAAATACACGGGAAGCCTTTGCTGAAGTTAGAAGAGAGGAAAGTCGTCGGACAGTCATGCTCACTGCAGCTCCACCTACTGCTGCTGAAAATACAGCTTTCAATTCTCGGAAAGTCGAGAATAATTTTCAGCGACCTTCACGACGACCAGATCGGGATCGTCCCATGTGTGAATATTGTGGCAAGCTTGGTCATCTCAAGGCCAAGTGTTGGAAATTACATGGCAAGCCGACAAACATCTCTTCACCATACAATTCAGCACGAGAGAGCAAAGGCTATCAAGTTTCAGTAGCAGAATCTTCATCAAAATCATCTGAACAACCTGTTTTCAACAAAGAACAACTAGAGCAGTTGTATCGACTCATGAGTTCATATTCTAATACTTCACTTTCATCCCCTCCTTGTGCACAAAAAGAAGGTACCAATCATGTCGCTTTTAGTACTAGCCTTGAAAAAATTGATCCCTGGATCATTGATTCAGGGGCAACTGACCATATGACTGGTAATTCCTTTATTTTTTCTTCGTATTCTCCCTCCTGCTGAAATCAAAAAATCAGAATTGCAGATGGATCTTTATCTCCTATTGCTGGTAAAGGCTCCATTGTGCTATCTCCATCCATTACCTTGAATAATGTCCTACTGTTCCTAATCTTTTATGCAATTTGATCTCTGTGAGTAGTTTAATTCATGACTGCTCATGTCAAGTTAAATTCTTAAATAACAGTTGTATCTTTCAGGACCTACACTCGGGGAAGACGATTGGCAATGCTAAAGAAATTGGTGGGCTCTATTATTTTGATGACGGCAAGTTTTTTGATAAACAAGCTCGGACACCAAGTTATTCCTCTCTTTTATGTCTAGATGATGAAATAATGTTATGGCACTATAGACTTGGCCATCCGAGCTTTAGTTATTTAAAACACTTGTTTCCTTTAATTTTTAAAAATAAAGATCTGAGTTCCTTTAAATGCGAAGTGTGTGAATATGCTAAGCATCATAGAACTGTTTATCCATCTTTGAAATACATGCCATCTAAACCTTTTTCTCTTGTTCACAGTGACATATGGGGACCATCTAGAATTAAAGGTGTATCCGGTGCTCGGTGGTTTATTACTTTCATTGATGACCACACCCGCACTACTTGGATATATCTTTTAAAAGATAAATCGAAGTTGCAGAAACCTTTACAAATTTCATTGACAAATATTCAAGTTTTTCGTACTGATAATGGACGTGAATATTTTAATTCTATTCTTGGCAGCTTCCTTAAACAAAATGGAATTATCCATCAAAGCTCTTGTGTCCACACACACCTCAGAGAATGGCATTCTCGAGCGAAAGAATAGGCATCTTTTAGAGGTATCTAGGGCTTTATTATTTTCTATGAATGTTCCTAAACGTTTTTGGGGGGAAGCTATTCTCACTGCATCATTTTTAATTAACCGAATGCCAACCCGAGTTTTTAAACTATAACACTCCACTCAAAACATTACAATCAATTTTTCCATTAAATAGATCCTTTACGGATATATCTCCAAAAGTGTTTGGTTGCATGACTTTTGTTCATCTACATGGTCAACATCACAGGAAATTGGATCCACGGGCCATAAAGTGTGTTTTTCTTGATTTTTCACAAACACAAAAAGGGTATAAGTGCTATGATACACACTCTGGAAAATACTTTGTTAGTCTAGATGTCACCTTCTTTGAAAATCAACCCTTCTTTGCCCAAACTTCCCTTGGGGGGAGTATGGAAAAGAAGCTCGTTTTGGGATAGTTTTTCTATGCCTAAAAATATAAGTGATTTTGGGATATCTAACTCTATGGAACCTGAAACACTACTTCAAAATCAAGACATAAATGTTAGACCAATTAACTTGGCACCAACATCCGAGCTTCGTGTTTATTCAAGAAGGCCACATCAAAGGACCGAGCCCCTTACTTCTTTGCCATTGCCAACGTCGGAACCGAATCAAGGTACTTTTTCTCATTCTATCTCTTCTTTTAACCCTTTAGCTGAAAATGATCTTGAGTTTAATGAACCAATGGCTCTTAGAAAGGGCATTCGCACATGTACCAAAAATCCCTTGTATCCAATATCTCATTTTGTTTCCTACACTAAACTTTCACCCAACTTTCGAGCTTTTATGTGTAGTATTACGGATGATGAACTTCCTAAGTCAATACATGAAGCTCTAGCAATTCCAAGATGGAAACAAGCTATTCTCGAGGAAATGGAGGCTCTACGGAAGAATGAAACCCGGGAACTAATGTCACTTCCTAAAGGAAAACGACCAAAGAGTGGGTGTTTACTATTAAGTATAAAGCTGATGGAACAAGTTGAAAGATACAAGGCAAGACTCGTGGCTAGAGGCTTTACAGGACTTATGGACTTGACTACGAAGAAACTTTTGCCCCTGTTGCTAAGTTGAATACTATAAGGGTACTATTATCCTTAGCAGTAAATCTGAATTGGCCACTTCACCAACTCGATGTGAAAAATGCGTTTCTAAATGGAGAATTAGAGGAAGAGGTATACATGGAGGTACTACCGGGGTTTGAAGGAATGTCTATTAATGGGAAAGTGTGTAAGTTGAAACTCAAATACTCGCTCCTTCTCCAACATCTTTTGAAACAAGACCTGGTCCCGAGTGCAGCTCCATTCAAATTCTCCAAATAAGTCAACCTCCTGCCATAGAGTTTTCAAATCGATATAATCCTGTGTCACATCTTCTCTCCCGTTTACAATTCCATAATCTGGTCTTCAATTCAAACCATTGGGCTACATTTCCAAAATCTGAATATGTTTCATTAACTGCAGCCCAAATTGCTACTGTTGTGGGAAGAAATAAATAAGTCCTCCCAATGGCTGGTTCCATTGAATTTACCAACCACGACATCACCATGGAATTTTCAGCCTCCCAAATCTCATAGTTATCAGCATCTTCGGTTGGTTGCTGGATAGAACCAGTGAGATACCCAAATTTTGCCTTGCCTCGTATGAACAATTTTCACCTGATTGAGACCATTGTAGGAAATTGTTTCCATTTAACTTGTGAGTGGTAATGGATATATTGTTCATAATTTCGGGATTAGGAGAAGAAACTGGTTGTTGTGGAGAAATACGGGTGAAAGTACCCGTAGATGTGGAAGAACCGGCCATGGAAGCTAGATATTATAACCTGGCTCCGATACCATGAAGTTAAATGAAGGAAAAAACAGAACCAGCAGTATCATGAGGAAGAGAGAACCAGTGAACTAGCTCTATATTTCTTATATTTTGTACATTACAATACCTACATATATATACACATATCTTCCTAGACATATCCCATAAATTCAGAAAACATCTATTCTACTTTTCCCATAATTTCAGGAAACATTTACTTTACTTTTCCGATAATTTCAGGAAACACTTTCCCATAATTTCAGCAATATTCTCTTCAATAAGTATATCTTATCTTTCTCCATTTTTATTATTGTCTTACTTTTGGTCATTGTTGTGCTACTTGTAACAGATGCTTGCACACATAGGAAAAAGATCAATTATTCCATTTAGCCAATAGAACTCAATATAAGTATAGAAACAGGAATTCTATTTCTTCAAGTGTAACAAAGAAATTTCAAATAAATATGTAATTCGTTAAGCTTAACCTACTAGAAAATGGCACACATGGATAGTTTGGTATTGTGAGGAGAATATAGTCCAACACAAATAGCCAAAACAGCTTATAGTTTTAGTAATAACAAATTCAAGCTCTTATTTTTATGCATTAAGCATAAAACAATAAAATAAATTTTATAATATCCAAAAAAGAATAAAAAATTACACCACGGGGAAAGGACATGTTTAATTAATGGGGAGAGTAGAAGAAAGAGAAGCAAAGAAACAATAAAATAATAATCTTCAAAAAATGAGATCCATTGGCTAACCAGCCTTTCTTGTCAATGTCAATAATTATTCTGTTTTTTGAGAGTTGTTCTTGAATTAATATCACCCGTTAAGAAAAAATTCATGATTAGCAATTTACAGCATAAATTGAATATGGAATACCAAGAATTTAGACATAAACTTGTAATTGCAACTTAAGTGAGCAAAATGTAGACAGACAAACATGAGAAGGAAAACATCAATAAACAAATTTTAGACACACTCTGAATGTCAATTTCAATTTTATGTTACAATAGTGAATACCTATTCTCTATGAACCTCATATTAAATGAAATGTAACCATAGGAGGAAAGGAGTTTTACCTTCTCTGTTCCCTTAATATCAAAATAACCTCCAGAATCAAGTGGGCACTCACATGCATTAAGTAAAGGAAATAATAACTCTAACCCATATAAATATTGTCCACTATGTACAATAAACACAAATTTGGCAATGAAAAGAAAAAAATAAAATAAAATAAAGTAAGGGGGAAAGGTACTTACCAAGCTTTGCCAATTCCTCTTCATCCTTTCTATATAGCACACAACTACTACTTCTTAATATGATTGACATTCTGCTAATCACAACATCTTTCTGCAAATCCAAATTTAATATTCCACTAGGATAAAACATCCACTGACTTTCGATAGAACAGTTTGACTTTGACCACTGTACACTATGTCAACAAATATGGAAGCAGCATAGCTGAAATGTACAGGAATTATAAGAAAAAAATTAATCCAAAAAGAGAATTTAAATTATAGTACACTGTATCCATCCTGTATTGGCAGTGTGAAATGATCATATGACTAAATAGGGATACAATAAAACATTTTGATTAACCCAATGGTCCAAACCTCACTTTAAATCGTCTTTTGCAAACCATATTTCATGGTTATAGCAATGAAAAACTCAATTAGATTCAGTAAGGATAAATTAATTAAAAGAAACTGATTACTGATTTAGTTACCTTTTGGTATTGTGATCTACATAGACATAATACAAAATCAAGATTTTTCACTTAGATTCAAATTAAATGATACTGTACCAAAGAGACACACACATATATATATATGAGTTCATGTGCTACTAATAAAATACTAATGTAATGTTGAGAGCCGACACCTATGGGGACTGAGCTTTTCAGTCACACCATCAATTATCATGGATGGCTCACCAATCTGAACATCAGTGTATCTGCCATAACCAAAGTAAATTATATATAAGATCATGATGAATATATATATAAGTAAAATTTACAATAGAAAGAAATAATGAGATTAAAAATATAGAAGAATATAAATAGTAGCAGTTCACCTGAGGAAAACAGTGGATCAACTTTTGATCTGATCTCAGCATTAGCGAATACTATTTTCTTAATCTCTGTTCTCATAGTACTTTTCAGGCACATATTACTTAGAGAAGTTATTTCAACAGTTCATCTGACAAAACAGGATCCATATAACTTCTCAAAACTGTATATTCTTTTGGCTTATAATAATGCTGTCAACATGAGCAAAATTACTGATTGAAAATGTAAATCTTCTCTGGTTGTCAAAGCTTTCATTCCTTCATCAGAGCTTTACATTTGTAGAACATACAAGAAACAACTGCCAAAACTCTAGAGAGTTATACTTGTTTAACGAAAAATTGGAGTTCAAACTTAGAAGTCCACTACTTTTTCCCCAATTTTTCCTCATGCACACAGTACCACAAGCATATCTAGCGTCCGCTTGGTAGACAAGTGGACAGCCTATTGGCAAAAGAAATAGTTACAAAATTGAAGAACATACTCATTATTTATTACTCCCTCCACATTTTGTCAGAATCTGTACTTTGCCCCCATAAGACATGGTCAAATTAATGTATTTTTTATACTGAAAGAAAATATCCTTTAGCTATTCTTTTTTTTCTACAAAATTTAATTAATGTTATTAACTATAAATGTCACTCCATTTTTCTATGATGACAAGTAAACACAAGTATAGAAATAAATATCTAAAAAACATAGAAATATGAAAGAAGAAAGAAAGAGAAAGGAGAGTGAGAGAATTGTAGAAAATTGTGCCAATGGTTGTCTTAATACAAAAAAGAAACAAAAAAAACAAAGAGACCCCGTATAAAAAAAAAAAAAAAACACACCCCCCCCCCCTCCAAAAGAAAAAAAAAAAAAAAAAAAAAAAAAAAAAAAAAAAAAAAAAAAAAAAAAAAAAAAAAAAAAAAAACAAAAAAAACCCCCCCCCCCCCCACCAAAAAGGGAACAAAAGAAAAGAAAAAAAATGTGAAAAATGAATCCACCAATTGCCTAAATGAAACAGAATACTAGATCGTCAGGAAAGGGGAAAAGATATGCAAAAGAATAAATAACTTCTCCAACGATTTATTAAATCTGTTCCAAACTCTTTTTCTCAGGTAAAATATCCCAAAGTACATTTTTATTGTAACCCTTTATTGCTTCTTAGGGTTTGATTAGCAACTGGTTTGATAGTTTCTGTTGTTTAGAAAAATACAAAATTAATCTGTAAAATCAAAGTTCTGCCTTGGATTTTGATTATTTCCTGTGGGTAAATTGACTCATAGAGAGTTAACAAAAATAGGAAGTCAAAGTTCTAAAATACCTTCAAGAATTTTGGAACCAGTTGAAACTTATCAACAACAGATTTTATGGAGAAGCAAGAAACCCCTAATCGATCCCTAAGCTGAATGCATTACTACAACACAAAAGAAACAAGTAAATTAATACAAGAAAGAAACAAAAGAATAGAATTCAAGAGAAAAAGAAACCAGAAAGAATTCAAGAAAAGAGAAACCAAAAAAGAGAGAGAGAAAGCCAAAAGAAAACCGTCTGAATATCTCATGAGATGGAGCCAGTTTTTAAACCCAACGGCCAAGCATTTGGGTCAACTAACTGTCTGATTTTTATATTTTTATTCATCACGTGCATTATTAACGTTTTTAGAATCCAAATAAATATATCAAATCAAATGACTTTATATACTTCTGTTCTTTTTCCTTTTATTCATTCTTGTCCATCAAGGCAGACAAGAAAATTTATCATTTTGTGATTAACTTGTAAGCTATGTTACATAATTTGACAAGGAGTCAGCATTAGCTACTTTAGGAATAAGGGTAATGAAGGTTTGATTAGCATATTCTGGAATTAGCAGTTTTGCCCAATAGCTTTGAATTTCTGGAATTATTATAGTTCTTTCTTAAATTCTTCTTTTTATACCTCACAGGATTTTCCTCTTTGGCTCAAAAGTAATTGTTTAAGTTCACTTGTTCTTCCAAATGGTTTACCATTATGGATTTTCTCACTCATTTGAGCTACTAAAAAAATACTCATGCATAGATAGAGAATATTTAGTGACTCACAATAATTGACATAGAATAAGGGATTAACCTAATAAAATTTTACCTTTAAAATTTTGAGCACCAACAAAATCCATGGCCCTTGCATTCATTATCCCAAACTTTACGTCCTTGTAGGAATTGTATAAGCCTTCTCCAAAAGTTTCAGATATAAAATAGTCAATGCCATCCACTGTGAGGTTGCCTTTGACCTAGAAAAATAAAAAAAAAAAAAGCTATAAATAATCAAATTCGTATACCTAAAACAAAGCCCAATTAAATGCATAAAAAAGGAAAAAAGAAAAATGTACAAAACCATTAAGCAAGAAAGTTAAACAACACTATTCAAGAGCAAATGATAAAGATGAGGTGATTTGTGTATCGTAATATGATATATGTAAAATGTAACAGAAGAGCAAAAGTTACAAAACTTTGAAGTAATACAAGCAACTTCAAAACCATATGGAAGACAATCACAAAATAGAAACTATTGTAAATAGCATGACAATAACTACCACATCCATTGTATCGAACTCAAATCATTCATTAATACATATCTGGAATATTTGGGGCAACCCCTTGAGCACGCTAACTCAGCAGTAGAAGTCACATTAATAAACAAACTCTGATCTGGATAACAAGACAGCACACAGAAAATATCCAAGAAGTTCCATAGGCAGGCTGGGCAACCAACAAGAAATGGAATAGCCTGCACAAAACTTTTTACTTAAGTCTCTCGTTAATGAGATAATAGTCCCTAGAATCATGAACAAGGAAAGAAGAGAACATATGATATATATATATAAAAGAAGACTACACCAAACACAAAACTATTATGAAACATATAAGTGTGTTGTAAACAAGTGGTAAGTTTATAAAATGTTCGCATATAACATAACTTTTATGCCATGAAATAGTTGTAGCTATTGTCGTAGACTAGGAATTGCTTTTGAAACCACTCGTAACTACACATAACCAGAAAATAATCCTAGTTATTGCCCCCTATCACTAAATATAAATTGCAGCATTGTCATTCAAAATCTTCCCAACAGCCTTTGCTAAAGATTCCATAACAAAATAGGTGAATTCATAATCTTTTCTTACAGTTGCTTTTAGGCCATTGTTTATAATTCATATCATTTTTATATATGCTCATTGTCAAACTATCTGCAGACACTAGAGGTTCCCTACAGTTGCAAGCTTGTGAAGGTTTCACGAGAACAAGACAGCAATACACATAATTACAGATCAACAAGCTAAACAACACACGTGGAAGAAAAAAGAAGACTGCCTGAGAAGTTAAAATATAGGCTTCATGATAGGCTTGAATATCAACATACTTCACTACAGTAGAACACATATCAACTGGAATCCAAATAAGACCACATGTACCTATATGCATACAAACCCAAAATAAAGCAACTAGCAAGAAACTCACTCCTAGAAGAAACGGATAACCTCATACTGAAAAGAGACTCTTTAGGAACATTACAAGAGTATGAAGCAAGTGTAATTTTTAATTATTTACTTCTGGCCTAAAACATAATAATACTGACCACAAAATATTGATTCAAAGAGAAGAATAAAGGAAAAATATTCTTACTAGTTGGGCTTGGTGCCTCAATGTATAAAACTGAGCTTTTGTACAGCAAACATTAAGTAGCAGTTTGTTCACAACCAAAGAACAATTGATATGAGGGAATCAGAATATGGTAAAGAATCAAAATATTATTTTTATTACATTGTGCAGAGTTGCTGATCATGACCACCACGTTCTTTGTCCAAAAATGTAGCTTAAAGGTTAAGTCTAAAGGATTAGGTAGGCCTTGAATGTTTGATATTCAGTGATATTCTTCAATGAGTCAAATACATGGTTACAGACCCTTTACAACACCATACTTCTAGAAAATGCTGACATCTTTACTAATCTAGTGATCTAAATGCATAAATACCTAATAATTGAATATCCCAAAAGCCATAAAAATCATTATGCCCAAGAAAGGCCAAGCTGAGAGCATGGTTTGAGTAGTAACAGGCCAAAGTTATATAAGGATACTAAGCTTGAACCATTCTCGCTATAGTTCGCCTCCTTGTACTGGAAAACACCCCAAGCTCCAAAATGTAGATTTAGGAACATCAAATGGTGTAAAGGACTATTTTTTTTAAAAAAAAACCTAGACAAACATGCCAATTAAGCGGATAAAAATGTGAATGCAAAAGTGAAAAACATCAGTTACTAGCAAAGATTTGCAAGAGGGGCATAACATAAACGGGAACACAAGGTGTCTATGCAAAATTTTGCTTCTTCAGCTCTATTGCTAATGGTTTGTTAAGAACCTGAGAAATATTTAAAAAATTAAGTAATCTATACTCTTGTTTGTTTCTATGATATGAAATAGGCAATAGTTACCAGACAAATAACAAAACACAAAGTTTCAGACTTGGTTTTAAGCCATTTTTGGAACATCGCAGAGATTAATGAATGTCCAAAGCAGAAGGCAAGTTTTATAAACAAGTCCACATCCTCTCACCTGCCTATTATCGATGGAATATATGGAGCCTCCCTGGAGAGGATCACTTTTTCATCTCCTCCATCTCCTACCAATGTTATAGTCTAAGACCTTATTCTTGGGGATGCAAAAACGAGTTGCAGTAGAAATAAAGACGCTCTCAAGTTGGCACATGGCATGCATCATAATCAACATTAACTAAAACTTAGAGAAATTTATATACCTCGGCCATATATCTATTGGAAGGTTAAGTAACTTCAGAATAGCATTATTAGGATTGAATAGCTAGCTCCAAGCAACATCCATGCCTAAACTCCCAAAGTGCCCTGATCTTCATATGTCCCCCACATTATATTATAATTCAAGAGGCCACCCGTAGCAATATTTATTAGCATGGAATCCTGAAACATAGCATATATTTAGAAAAACATAGCATGTATTTGGATCTTCTGCAAGTTCAACATAAAAAGGCATAAATACCTAATAATTGAATATCCCAAAACAGCCATAAAAATCATTATGCCCACGAAAGGGAATACAGAAATGAAAACCAAGAAACTTGTGTTAATTCTACTTGAAACTTGAGAGCTTATGCCCAATTTGATAGCCACCTTTAGTCGCTGCAGTTATACTTTCTCCCACCAGCAATCAACCAAAAAACCATCAACATCTCAAGACCTTAAGTTGTTCTATAAGACCAGTTTGATCAAAAGGTTCACATTTCTTATTGTTTAGACCAACTGATTCCAAGAAAAAGGAAAATGCGTGTTAGAACTACAAATAATTGAACCTAACTCTAGTCAAATGGAGCCTAAAGTGCCAACATAAATTAATTGATTTAACGGAATCAAACATATAAGAGAAAAAACTTTAGAAATAAATTCCAAGCTGAGAGCATGGTTTGAGTAGTAACAGGCCAAAGTTATATAAGGATACTAAGCTTGAACCATTCTCACTATAGAAGTCATTGTTCGCCTCCTTGTACTGGAAAACACCCCATGCTCCAGAATGTAGATTTAGGAACATCAAATGGTGTATATGACTATTTTTTTAATAAAAAACCTAGACAAACATGCCAATTAAAGCGGATAAAAATGTGAATGCAAAAGTGAAAAACACCAGTTACTAGCAAAGATTTGCAAGAGGGCATAACATAAACGGGAACACAAGGTGTCTAAGCAACTTTTTCTTTTTTTTTATCTTTTATGCATGAATCAAAATTTGGCTTCTTCAGCTCTATTGCTAATGGTTTGTTAATAACCTGAGAAATATTTAGAAAATTAAGTAATCTATACTCTTGTTTGTTTCTATGATATGAAATAGGCAATAGTTACGAGATGAATGACAAAACACAAGGTTTCAAACTTGGTTTTAAGCCATTTTTGGAACATCGTAGAGATTAATGAATGTCCAAAGCAGAAGGCAAGTTTTATAAACAAGTCCACATCCTCTCACCTGCCTATTATCGATGGAATATATGGAGCCTCCCTGGAGAGGATCGCTTTTTCATCTCCTCCATCTCCTACCAATGTGTAGTCTAAGACCTTATTCATAAGGATTACAGCAAGATGCAGTAGAAATAAAGGCGCTTCCAAGTTGGCACATGGCATGCATCATAATCAACATTAACTAAAACTTAGAGAAATTTATATACCTCGGCCATATATCTATTGGAAG
>JAHSUH010001576.1:0-16871 GCA_025388415.1 Cynanchum wilfordii
ACGGAGCATCGTTTTACATCAATAAAGAAGATGTAAAGCAAAAAGGGAATTATTTAGCACCCACTTTCGATACTGATTAAACGAAAATTTCGTTGCTGTGTCAGAAGAAGGATAGCTATACTGATTCGGTATACTCTAAAGACGCCCTTGGTACCATATTGGTGATCCAACTAAGATGTGGTTTCGGTGAATTCTCATTTACTGATCGCATCTTTTACGGAATCGATCCCCTTTGACTGTACAAGTATATGTGGAGTTCAGCATGTCCGGAAGCACAGGAGAACGTTCTTTTGCTGATATTATCACCAGTATTCGATACTGGGTCATTCATAGCATTACTATACCTTCCCTATTCATTGCGGGTTGGTTATTTGTCAGCACCGGTTTAGCTTATGATGTGTTTGGAAGTCCTCGGCCAAACGAGTATTTCACAGAGAGCCGACAGGGAATTCCATTAATAACTGGCCGTTTTGATCCTTTGGAACAACTTGATGAATTTAGTAGATCTTTTTAGGAGGCCCTAATGACTATAGATCGAACCTATCCAATTTTTACAGTACGATGGTTGGCTGTTCACGGTCTAGCCGTACCTACCGTCCTTTTTTGGGATCAATATCAGCAATGCAGTTCATCCAACGATAAACCTACATCCGAATTATAGAGCTATGACACAATCAAACCCGAACGAACAAAATGTTGAATTGAATCGTACCAGTTTATACTGGGGGTTATTACTCATTTTTGTACTTGCTGTTTTTATTTTCCAATTATTTCTTCAATTAATAAAACGAAAGAGAAGAAATAAGAATTCTAGGCATTCTCTTAGCGCATTTGGAAGGGTCTCATTTCATAATTATCCATGACTGTTTATGTCTCTAGCACGAACACTTGATGAAATGTGGAGGGAAGTGGGGTAAATGGCCGATACTACTGGAAGGATTCCTCTTTGGATAATAGGTACTGTAACAGGTATTCTTGTGATCGGTTTACTAGGTGTTTTCTTTTATGGTTCATATTCTGGATTGGGCTCGTCCCTCTAGTAATCGAATGAATTGAGTTGTAGACATCAAAGCATAAGAACTCAACGGGATTTCCTTCTTTGTTTGTCTGATTCAAGGGGAGGGGCCCGTTGAGTTCTTAAGAATCATACTCTTTTTTTTTTTGTCTAAAAAGAAATCCCTTTTCTTCCGTTTCAAAAAACTCCACTTTCTGGTGATGCTTTTGAAAAATGAACTCCAGTGATTGATTCAGAACACCGCCTCCCTGACAGTATCTATCCGTACTTTCATTTAAAAATTAGAAGAAAAAGGGAATAAGGAATCACTCAATTTCGTGGATGTGGGATGATAGAATCTATATTTTGTAAATTAGATATCGGGTAAATACTTTCTATACTATTCTATACTAATAGATCTATACTAATAGACCTTTACTCCTTATTTGCATTTTGACTCTTTTTATTTTAGTATCTCATCTTTTATTTTAGTATCTCATCAAAATGCAATTTTTTGAAGTTCATTCAATAAGTTATATTTAATGAATTGCCCTCTCTTTTTTTTATTTGTCCACTACTTCTTATACTTAGAATGTTTCTCAAAAAAAAAAAAGGGTTCCGGTAAATCTGTAAAAAAGACTAGGAATATTTGAAAAAGCGCATCAAGAATCATTACTCTTCGGCACAAGAAGGGGGTTTCCTTTCTTGTGCCGAAGGCCGGGAAAACGAAAAATCCCTTTTACAAACTTGATGTCAATAAATCCGCAAGTCTAGAAATTCATTTCAGCCAATTGAACCTTCTCGAACTGTTTCTTTTTAAGAACCAAAAAGATTTGTGCCAAAATAACAGATGCCAAGAAGAATAAAAGGCCTTGGACACGTAATGGATCTTGAAGTACTATTTCCGTATCCCCCCTGACCAAATCCGCCCACATTAGGATTACTCGTTAATGGTTGATCAAATTTCAGGGATTCCCCCTCTGAAATAAGAAGTTCTGGTCCCGGGGGGATAATATCAACCACTTGACGTCCATCCGGATCTGTTATGGATATTTCATATCCCCCTTCTTTTCTTTTCGTATGATTTTCCTTACTATACCCGCTGCTGTAGCATTATAAACTGTATTGTTACTCTTGCTCCCGTCAGGATAAATCTGACCCCTTCCCCTGTTCCCGCCTACGTATATAGGATATTTTAAGAAGTGAACATCTTTTTTTAGTAGCGGGGTCAGGGAAAGAATAGGAAAGGAAATTTCACTATATTTCTGACCGGGGACAGGGCCTATCACAAGAATATTTTTTTTTATTAGGGCGATAGCTCTGAAAAGACAAATTTCCTATCTTTTCCTTCATCTCGGGAGAAATACGATCGGGGGGGCTAATTCAAAACCTTCCGGTAAAATAAGAACAGCCCCTACATTCAAACCCCCCCTTTTACCATTAGCAAGAACTTGTTTCAGTTGCATATCATAAGGAATTCGAACAACCGCTTCAAATACAGTATCAGGAAGTACCGCTTGCGGTACCTCAATATCCACGGGCTTGTTAGCTAAATGACAATTGGCACATACAATACGCCCCGTCGCTTCTCGTGGATTTTCATAACCCTGCTGTGCAAAAATGGGATATGCATTTGAAATGGCCGTCTGAGTTATGATATATATCATGAGCGATACGGAAATAGATCGAGTAATCTGTTCCTTTATCCAAGAAAAAGTATTTCTAGTTTCCATGGTTCAACCGTTGATACCAAAATTTATACAATAGGTGGGGTAAGTCACTAATATAGTTCCCTATCCACGATTCTGTTAGTTACTGGAATAATATAGGATTCATCCTGACGATGGGTAAAAATAGAAAGCATAAATTTTCAATGCTTTGTTTATGTACAACTACAAAGTTGCAAACCTTCGAATTGGATTAGATTAATATGAGTGGATCCGTTATCAGTCATTCATTGAATGATAAATAACTACAAGTGACGGAGATACGCGATTTAAATAACGGAAAATCCAATATTTAAAAACTGTATCAAGAATGACTGGAAAAGTGGAAACAAGACCCGATATGATTTGATCATTCTGAACAAATCCAAAATCTTTGTAGACAGAGCCAATCAGTAATTCCCAACCGTGGGGTGAATGGAATCCGATACATAAATCGGTTAATAAAAAGAATACAAAAAGCTTTGACTGTGTCGCTTAGGTTATATAGGAATTCCTGGGCCCAAGAGTTAAGAATAACAAGTTCTTCGTTACCCAAAATAGAATAACCACTGAGAATAACAAAACAGATTATGTTTATTGAGAAGTGAAAAATCGTATGGATATGATCTTCGTTGTGTATCTTGATTAATTGGATCGTTTCTTTTTGTATTCCGAGAGGTATAGGAAGCTTGTGTAGACGTGTCTCCGAGTATTCTTCGATCATTTCGTCCAAGACGAGGAGTTCCTCTAATTCTATGAATTTTTCTAGAATACCCCTTTCTTGAATATCATTCAATAAAATTTCGGATTGCCCGGCATTCCACGAATTAGTAACCCAAGATTCCAGACTTTTTTTAAATGAGAGAGAAAGCCACCAAGTAAAAAATACTATAGATACAAGAGGAGTGGATGCTTTTTTTTTGCCTTTTTTCATCTGTGAATTGTTAATCAACCCACTTCATTCGTCGACTCTATGAGATCGAATCCTTCTTTCACGCATGAGTTCTATACAAGGTACGGGACCTATTAATTTAATCTATTTTATTTGTGCTTTTTTGATTAGTCTTTTAATCTCGAAAGACTGGAGAAATCGACTAAAAATCAATCCATTTCCAACGAAGAAATACTAAAAAAAAAGTTTCCCGATATCTCAATTGCGCAAATTCGAAACAACTGTCTCCTTTCAATGAATGACTGAAAGAAACTTTAAGTTTAAGTAATGAATATTAATCCAATTTTGAGACGAAAGAATCCACAATATCCAATATTAAAAAAAAAAAAAAAAATTCCCTGATTGCCTACAGACAGGAATAGTAGAATACTACTAATTGAGGGAAAGATATTGCAATACTCAAAGTAGCAAAACAAGCCAGAAATTTTCTAGTTATCATTATTAATAAATCTAATTGTTATTTTTGTCTTGGTTATTAAGGAAGACAAAAGAAAGGAGAAAATAAAACGCCGAGTGACAAAAATAAAGAATTTCGTTTTGTAATTGTTTCCGCCCCGCTTTGGCTCGAAATGACCCTTCTGATGAAACTTCACTTAGGTTATAGGTTATGTTATAGAAAAAAGAGGATTCTTGCATTTTTTCCTCAAAACACCCATTTCCCTTTTTTTTTTCAAAATACTTCAATTGGTACACGCAAGAAATAGGCCAATTCAGCAGCTTTTTGTTCAATTTCCCGTGGAGTCAAATTCTCATCAGTACGAGTTAAGGGAATGGCCCCCTGGCCCCGGATGTCCATATAAAGGACACGACGGGCATAAATACCCTCTTGAACTTCTATTCTAATGGACTGAATATCTTTTATAAGGAATCGGAGGAATATGCGACGATTTTTTCCAGAAATCCCCACCGAAAAATGCACACTATGCCTTTCTTTCTATCGAATCGATCATAACCGCTGCCTACATTCCAGGAAATTGTGCACCACAAATAGGAACTAATAAAGAGACCCGCGATCCCGTAGAAAGACATCACGATACCTTGTGGAAAAAAATGATTTGCTGAGACGGGAAAAAAAGATATTAAATTTCTACCAAGATAACAGGAAGTTCCAACCAATAAGAATCCTAATGAACCTAAAAAAGGATAAAGGCCCAGCAGAAATTACTTATTTTTCGAGACTCCATTATAAGTTCTATCCATATATGTTCTGATCGCCAATTCATACTTGATCCGGTTTTTTTATTGGAATTGAGAGAAACCCTCAAATTAATCTGACTTTACCTTTTTTGTTTTGTTTCGAAGTAACTCTCATCAACTAGCACTAGTTTGATGTGAACCTTTAGGAGTAATTCATCAAATTACTTAGATCTAATCTAAACTAAAAACTCAAAAAATAACATACCCTTCATATGATCCCACTATACATATAGATCCGAGGACTTTTTTTTCAGCCATCCAGCGATCCTGGTAGATTTGAAAACGGCTAGAATTCATTTACCCATATATTATTATGTTTCTGCAGGTATAAGAGGCCTTTACTTTATGTCTTTATGTTCGGCAGAAATCACATGTTATATCATATTTCGCTAAATAGATATCTGTGTTAGTTATGATGCAAGTCTAAGTTTTTGAAAAAAAAATAGAAGAGATGGGGTCCATCAGGTCTAAACAATCTTGTTTTCTTGAACATGAAGAGATAAAAAAGCCATTGCAATTGCCGGAAAAACTAGGCCTACTAAAGGCACCAAAAAAAGCGGGAAGGTTCATGAATAGGTACCTCGATTTATTGTTCGTACCTGTTATTATTATTTATAAATAAAGATATCTTATAATAATTATAATTAAAATTTTCATTATTATTTAACTATAACTATATTCAATCCTTAGTATAGATCTAAGTATCTATATATCTATATCTAAGTGAGGATATAGAATAAAACGTAGAGCTAAATAAATCAATTTTTTCATCTTTGTATTGTACAATTAGATCTTAGGTCGCCAAACAAAATTCCTATTTCCTTTAATTCCGAATAAACTAACTACTTCTTTGCTACAAATAATTGAACTTAGCCCTCTATTTGGTTTTTATTTTAGTTTTTAGCCAAAGGAAAGAAAGCGTGGAGCTTTAATAACTCAGTCAGAACACTTTTTTAAAAAATTACGTGGTACGATTAGGTCGAATGCTCCCTTCTCGAATAAATATTCAGTCTCTTGCACACCTTCGGGTACTATTATCTTCAATGTTTCTTCAATTACTCTTTTACCCGCAAACGCAATGTAAGCATTGGGTTCGGCAATAATGATATCACCCAACATACCAAAACTAGCCGTCACCCCGCCAGTAGTAGGAGATGCAAGGATTGATACATAAAATAACTTTTTATTTGATTGATAATCATATAAAACAGACGATATTTTAGCCATTTGCATCAAGCTCACACTTCCTTCTTGCATGCGCGCCCCCGGAAGCACACACTATAATAAGGGGTAGAAATTGGTTGGTAGCGTATTCAATCAAACGGGTGATTTTTTCCCCGACTACGGACCCCATACTGCCCCCTATAAACTCAAAATCCATAACCCCAACTGCTACGGGAATGCCATTTAGTTCGCCTATGCCTGTTTGAACAGCCTCGGGCAATCCCGTCGTTGTTTGATAAGAATCAATACGATCTTTATAAGGTGGTTCGTCCTCTGCATGAAATTCAATGGGATCAAGAGACACCATGTCTTCGTCCATAGGATCCCAAGTATCCGGATCGATCGAAAGATCTAGTCTATCTGAACTATTCATTTTCAAATGCCATTCACAGTGTTCACAAATATACAATTTTGTGTTAAAATATTTCTTATAATTTAATCCATAACAATTATCACATTGAACCCACAAATGCCTATATTTGCTAGAGTCGTCAGTTTCACCGTTATCATTAGACCTATCTTCGATATCATTAGAACTATCTTCAATATCATTAGAACTATCTTCGATATCATTAGACCTATCTTCGATATCATTAGAACTATCTTCGATATCATTAGACCTATCTTCAATATCATTAGAACTATCTTCGATAAAACTATCTTCTAGAGTTAAATCACTATCTTGCGCATCGATATCATTAGAACTATCTTCAATATCATTAGAACTATCTTCGATATCATTAGAACTATCTTCAATATCATTAGAACTATCTTCGATATCATTAGACCTATCTTCGATATCATTAGAACTATCTTCGATATCATTAGAACTATCTTCAATATCATTAGAACTATCTTCGATATCATTAGACCTATCTTCGATATCATTAGAACTATCTTCGATATCATTAGAACTATCTTCAATATCATTAGAACTATCTTCGATATCATTAGACCTATCTTCGATATCATTAGAACTATCTTCGATATCATTAAAACTATCTTCTAGAATTAACTCACTATCTTGCGCCTCGATATCATTAAAACTATCTTCGAAATCATTAAAATCATCTTCGCTAAAACTATCTTCGAAATCATTAAAATCATCTTCGCTAAAACTATCTTCGAAATCATTAAAATCATCTTCGCTAAAACTATCTTCGATATCATTAAAATCATCTTCGCTAAAACTATCTTCGATATCATTAAAATCATCTTCGCTAAAACTATC
Source organism: Cynanchum wilfordii (assembly GCA_025388415.1). Taxonomy (NCBI): domain Eukaryota; kingdom Viridiplantae; phylum Streptophyta; class Magnoliopsida; order Gentianales; family Apocynaceae; genus Cynanchum; species Cynanchum wilfordii. The sequence continues at coordinate 7,305 of JAHSUH010001576.1, forward strand.
TTCGCTAAAACTATCTTCTCTATCATTAAAACCATCTTCGATATCATTAAAACTATCTTCTAGAGTTAAATCACTATCTTGCGCGTGGGTTCGTATACCCGCCGAACCCTCCGTTTCGCCATTATTTCTACTTTCACCACAAATGTACCTATAAATGTAACTATCACTGCAATTATCGATATCACTTACCATGGAAGTAGCGATAGAGATTTGAGACTGAAGATAACTCTCAATGCACCTATTAATATGATTATTCCAACTAGATTGAGTATCGTTATTAGAGCAGGTATCTTCACTCGTAGATTTATTATGCAGATAACTAGAATCCCAAAAACAACTTTCTAGTTCACTCAGAAACAAATGATTGTTGTCAATCTCAAAAATTTGATTTTCACTATCAAAATATATCAAATAACTGTCTCCATTTCTATCCTTAACCAAAAAGTTGGAGTGGAGACTAAATTCCGAGTGTCTTTGGCGCCGAATAAACGATCAACATTACTGTAACTAGAACCGTCACGACCCCCACAACTCTGAATTTTTTTAGTTGTATCTTTTCTATTCGAATCTTCAATTTCACCGGTATTTTCAATAGGACCAAGACTGTCCATTGATTTATTTAGCCCGCACCAGCGCTCTAACTCCTTCTTAAACAACATCGAATTAAACCACCACCTTTCCATAGAGTTTTCTTGCCCCCTATTTGTATGAAACTATAATAGATGAATAGTCATTCGATCAAAAATTCTTTATTTGAATATCTTCTTTCCTATTAGACTAAACATAGAAACCCAATCGCTAGCATTGTTTATTAACTAATAATAAAAATAAGAAAAAGGTAATAGGTGTGAGTATTGAAAAAAAAATTATCTTTTTGGAAATCCGGAGTAATACTTCACTATACACTACTATACACTATATATGAATATGATATGAGGGAATCTCTTGTCATTATAAATACAATGATAAAGAGCGCTTTTTCTTATGTCGTATCAAATTCGCATCGAAACAAAAAAAAATCTTTTAGAAATCATTTTTTTCGTCAAATTTCGCCTAATAACGTAATAATTTCAGGTTCTATTCCACCAATATGGAAAGAAAAGGACAATATACAGGATGGGTATAAAGAATTGTGATACTTGGCTTGATTCAGGAAAACTTCAGGATATAAAAGAATAGACCAATCCCAAAGATCTGTAGATTAATTGTGGATTCAAGACAACAATAGAAAGATTTGAGCCTTAGATTTTTTATTTCAAATCTTCTATATCTAGACTATATCTAGATAAGTATGTATTAATATTAAAATATTAAAATTATTAAAATTTATTATTAAATATAAAATATATTATTAAATTATTAAAAAATAATAAAAAAAAAAAAAATAAAGAATCTTTGTATTCGGCTCCAATCCTTTTAGGAAAGATTGGGCCGAGTTTAATTGCAATTCAACTAAGATAACAAAAAGTAATTACAAAGTATCCACTGCTTTAAAATTAAATCTGATCTCCTTCCATACCTCACAAGCAGCCGCCAGTTCAGGACTCCATTTGCTAGCCTCACGGATAATTTCATTACCCTCAACAGCAAGATCGCGCCCTTCATTACGAGCTTGTACACATGCTTCTAGAGCTACTCGATTCGCTACGGCACCTGGCGCATTACCCCAAGGGTGTCCTATAGTTCCTCCACCAAACTGCAGTACAGAATCATCCCCAAAGATCTCGGTCAGAGCGGGCATATGCCAAACGTGAATACCCCCTGAAGCCACCGGCGGAAACACCTGGTAAGAGGCCCAATCTTGAGTAAAATAAATACCGCGACTTCGATCTTTTTCAATAAAATCATCACGCAGTAAATCAACAAAGCCCAAAGTGATGTCTCTTTCCCCTTCAAGTTTACCTACTAGGTACGCGTGAATATGATCTCCACCAGAATAGTAACGCTTTGGCTGGTAGCGGAGTGCATGCATGATTCTTTGCATAATACTGGGATTGGTGGATGTGGTAGGCCATTATCTCTGGGGCAAATGGTGTTTGCAGTAGTCCACCTGCGTAAGATGAAAGGGCTGCTGTTGAGGTGGTAATGAGTAATTAGAATCCGTGAGGCTAGCAAATGAGTCTGAACTGGCGGCGGCTTGTGGAGGTAGAAGGAGATCGATGTAATTTTAAAGCAGTGGATCTTTGTAATTACTTTTTGTTATCTTAGTTGAATTGCAATTAAACTCGGCCCAATCTTTTCCCAAAAGGGCGGCCGAATACAAAGATTCTTTATTTTTTTTTTTTTAATAATTTTAATAATTTAATAATATATTTTATATTTAATAATAAATTTTAATAATTTTAATATTTTAATATTAATACATACTTATCTAGATATAGTCTAGATATAGAAGATTTGAAATAAAAAATCTAAGGCTCAAATCTTTCTATTGTTGTCTTGAATCCCATTAATCTACAGATCTTTGGGATTGGTCTATTCTTTTATATCCTGAAGTTTTCCTGAATCAAGCCAAGTATCACAATTCTTTATACCCATCCTGTATATTGTCCTTTTCTTTCCATATTGGTGGAATAGAACCTGAAGTTATTACGTTATTAGGCGAAAATTTGACGAAAAAATGAATTCCTAAAATTTTTTTGTTTCGATGCGAGTTTGATACGACATAAGAAAAAGCGCTCTTTATCATTGTATTTATAATGACAAGAGATTCCCTCATATCATATTCATATATAGTGTATAGTAGTGTATAGTGAGTATTACTCCGGATTTCCAAAAAGAAAATTTTTTTCAATACTCACACCTATTACCTTTTTCTTATTTTTATTATTAGTTAATAAACAATGCTAGCGATTGGGTTTCTATGTTTAGTCTAATAGAGAAGAGATATTCAAATAAAAGAATTTTCGATCGAATGACTATTCATCTATTATAGTTTCATACAAATAGGGGGCAGAAAACTCTATGGAAAGGTGGTGGTTTAATTCGATGTTGTTTAAGAGGAGTTAGGCGCTGGTGCGGGCAAATAAATCGATGGACGTCTTGGTCTATTGAAAATGCCGGTGGTTGAAGATTCGAGGAAAGATACAACTAAAAATATTCGAGTTGTGGGCGTGACGGTTCAGTTACGTGATGTTGATCGTTTATTCGGCGCCGCCTCGGAATTTAGTCTCCACTCCCCCTTTTTGGTTAGAAGAAATGGGACGTTATTTGATATATTTTGATAGTGAAAATCAAATTTTGAGATTGACAGCAATCATTTGTTTCTGAGTGAACTAGAAAGTTGTTTTTGGGATTCTAGTTATCTGCATAATAAATCTGCAGTGAAGATACCTGCTCTAATAACGATACTCAATCTAGTTGGAATAATCATATTAATAGGTGCATTGAGTTATCTTCGGTCTCAAATCTCTATCGCTACTTCCATGGTAAGTGATATCGATAATTGCAGTGATAGTTACATTTATAGGCACATTTGTGGTGGTAGAAATAATGGCGAACGGAGGGTTCGGCGGTATAGGAGCCCCGCGCGATGGTGATTTAACTCTAGAAGATGGTTTTAATGATATCGAAGATGATTTTTGATAGAGAAGATAGTTTTAGCGAAGATGATTTTAGCGAAGATGTTTTAATGATATCGAGTAATTTTAGCGAAGATTTTAATGATATCGAGTGATAATTTTAGCGAAGATGTTTTAATGATTTCGAAGAAGTTTCAGCGAAGATGTTTTAATGATTTCGAAGATAGTTTCAGCGAGATGTTTTAATGATTTCGAAGATAGTTTTAATGATATCGGGGCGCAGATAGTGGTTAATTCTAGAAGATAGTTTTAATGATATCGAAGATAGTTCTAATGATATCGAAGATAGGTCTAATGATATCGAAGATAGTTCTAATGATATTGAAGATAGTTCTAATGATATCGAAGATAGTTCTAATGATATCGAAGATAGGTCTAATGATATCGAAGATAGTTCTAATGATATTGAAGATAGTTCTAATGATATCGAAGATAGTTCTAATGATATCGAAGATAGGTCTAATGATATCGAAGATAGTTCTAATGATATTGAAGATAGTTCTAATGATATCGAAGATAGTTCTAATGATATTGAAGATAGTTCTAATGATATCGTGCGCAAGATAGTGATTTAACTCTAGAAGATAGTTTTATCGAAGATAGTTCTAATGATATTGAAGATAGGTCTAATGATATCGAAGATAGTTCTAATGATATCGAAGATAGGTCTAATGATATCGAAGATAGTCTAATGATATTGAAGATAGTTCTAATGATATCGAAGATAGGTCTAATGATAACGGTGAAGCTGACGACTCTAGCAAATATAGGCATTTGTGGGTTCAATGTGATAATTGTTATGGATCAAATTATAAAATATTTTTAACGCAAAATTGTATATTTGTGAACACTGTGAATGGCATTTGAAAATGAATAGTTCAGATGGACTAGATCTTTCGATCGATCCGGTACTTGGGATCCTATGGACGAGACATGGTGTCTCTTGATCCCATTGAATTTCATGCAGGGACGAACCGCCTTATAAAGATCGTATTGATTCTTATCAAACAACGACGGGATTGCCCGGCGTTCAAACGGGCATGGGCGAACTAAATGGCATTCCCGTGGCAGTGGGGTTATGGATTTTGAGTTTATAGGGCGTAGGGGTCCGTAGTCGGGGAAAAATCACCCGTTTGATTGAATACGCTACCACCCATTTCTACCCCTTATTATAGTGTGTGCTTCCGGGGGCGCGCATGCAGAAGGAAGTGTGAGCTTGATGCAAATGGCTAAAATATCGTCTGTTTTATATGATTATCAATCAAATAAAAAGTTATTTTATGTATCAATCCTTGCATCTCCTACTACTGGCGGGGTGACGGCAGTTTTGGTATGTTGGGTGATATCATTATTGCCGAACCCAATGCTTACATTGCGTTTGCGGGTAAAAGAATTGAAGAAACATTGAAGATAATAGTACCCGAAGGTGTGCAAGGACTGAATATTTATTCGAGAAGGGGCATTCGACCTAATCGTACCGCGTAATTTTACAAAAAGTGTTCTGACTGAGTTATTAAAGCTCCACGCTTTCTTTCCTTTGGCTAAAAACAAAATAAAAACCAAATGAGGGGCTAAGTTCAATTATTTGTAGCAAAGAAGTAGTTAGTTTATTCGGAATTAAAGGAAATAGGAATTTTGTTTGGCGACCTAAGATCTAATTGTACAATACAAAGATGAAAAATTGATTTATTTAGCTCTACGTTTTATTCTATATCCTCACTTAGATATAGATATATAGATACTTAGATCTATACTAAGGATTGAATATAGTTATAGTTAAATAATAATGAAAATTCTTAATTATAATTATTATAAGATATCTTTATTTATAAATAATAATAACGGGTACGAACAATAAATCGAGGTACCTATTCATGAACCTTCCGCCCTTTTTTGTGCCTTTAGCAGGCCTAGTTTTTCCGGCAATTGCAATGGCTTCTTTATCTCTTCATGTTCAGAAAACAAGATTGTTTAGACCTGATGGACCCCATCTCTTCTATCTTTTTTTCAAAAACTTAGACTTGCATCATAACTAACACAGATATCTATTTAGCGAAATATGATATAACATGTGATTTCTGCCGAACATAAAGACATAAAGTAAAGGCCTCTTATACCTGCAGAAACATAATAATATATGGGTAAATGAATTCTAGCCGTTTTCAAATCTACCGGGATCGCTGGATGGCTGAAAAAAAAGTCCTCGGATCTATATGTATAGTGGGATCATATGAAGGGTATGTTATTTTTTGAGTTTTTAGTTTAGATTAGATCTAAGTAATTTGATGAATTACTCCTAAAGGTTCACATCAAACTAGTGCTAGTTGATGGAGTTACTTCGGAAAACAAACAAAAGGTAAAGTCGGATTAATTTGAGGGGTTCTCTCAATTCCTCCAATAAAAAAACCGGATCAAGTATGAATTGGCGATCGAACATATATGGATAGAACTTATAATGGAGTCTCGAAAAATAAGTAATTTCTGCTGGGCCTTTATCCTTTTTTAGGTTCATTAGGATTCTTATTGGTTGGAACTTCCTGTTATCTTGGTAGAAATTTAATATCTTTTTTCCGTCTCAGCAAATCATTTTTTTCCACAAGGTATCGTGATGTCTTTCTACGGGATCGCGGGTCTCTTTATTAGTTCCTATTTGTGGTGCACAATTTCCTGGAATGTAGGCAGCGGTTATGATCGATTCGATAGAAAGAAAGGCATAGTGTGCATTTTTCGGTGGATTTCCTGGAAAAAATCGTCGCATATTCCTCCGATTCCTTATAAAAGATATTCAGTCCATTAGAATAGAAGTTCAAGAGGGTATTTATGCCCGTCGTGTCCTTTATATGGACATCCGGGGCCAGGGGGCCATTCCCTTAACTCGTACTGATGAGAATTTGACTCCACGGGAAATTGAACAAAAAGCTGCTGAATTGGCCTATTTCTTGCGTGTACCAATTGAAGTATTTTGAAAAAAAAAAAAGGGAAATGGGTGTTTTGAGGAAAAAATGCAAGAATCCTCTTTTTTTCTATAACATAACCTATAACCTAAGTGAAGTTTCATCAGAAGGGTCATTTCGAGCCAAAGCGGGGCGGAACAATTACAAAACGAAATTCTTTATTTTTGTCACTCGGCGTTTTATTTTCTCCTTTTTTTGTCTTCCTTAATAACCAAGACAAAAATAACAATTAGATTTATTAATAATGATAACTAGAAAATTTCTGGCTTGTTTTGCTACTTTGAGTATTGCAATATCTTCCCTCAATTAGTAGTATTCTACTATTCCTGTCTGTAGGCAATCAGGAATTTTTTTTTTTTTTTAATATTGGATATTGTGGATTCTTTTCGTCTCAAAATTGGATTAATATTCATTACTTAAACTTAAAGTTTCTTTCAGTCATTCATTGAAAGGAGACAGTTGTTTCGAATTTGCGCAATTGAGATATCGGGAAACTTTTTTTTAGTATTTCTTCGTTGGAAATGGATTGATTTTTAGTCGATTTCTCCAGTCTTTCGAGATTAAAAGACTAATCAAAAAAGCACAAATAAAATAGATTAAATTAATAGGTCCCGTACCTTGTATAGAACTCATGCGTGAAAGAAGGATTCGATCTCATAGAGTCGACGAATGAAGTGGGTTGATTAACAATTCACAGATGAAAAAATGGCAAAAAAGAAAGCATCCACTCCTCTTGTATCTATAGATTTTTTACTTGGTGGCTTTCTCTCTCATTAAAAAAAGTCTGGAATCTTGGGTTACTAATTCGTGGAATGCCGGGCAATCCGAAATTTTATTGAATGATATTCAAGAAGGGTATTCTAGAAAAATTCATAGAATTAGAGGAACTCCTCGTCTTGGACGAAATGATCGAAGAATACTCGGAGACACGTCTACACAAGCTTCCTATACCTCTCGGAATACAAAAGAAACGATCCAATTAATCAAGATACACAACGAAGATCATATCCATACGATTTTTCACTTCTCAATAAACATAATCTGTTTTGTTATTCTCAGTGGTTATTCTATTTTGGGTAACGAAGAACTTGTTATTCTTAACTCTTGGGCCCAGGAATTCCTATATAACCTAAGCGACACAGTCAAAGCTTTTTGTATTCTTTTATTAACCGATTTATGTATCGGATTCCATTCACCCCACGGTTGGGAATTACTGATTGGCTCTGTCTACAAAGATTTTGGATTTGTTCAGAATGATCAAATCATATCGGGTCTTGTTTCCACTTTTCCAGTCATTCTTGATACAGTTTTTAAATATTGGATTTTCCGTTATTTAAATCGCGTATCTCCGTCACTTGTAGTTATTTATCATTCAATGAATGACTGATAACGGATCCACTCATATTAATCTAATCCAATTCGAAGGTTTTGCAACTTTGTAGTTGTACATAAACAAAGCATTGAAAATTTATGCTTTCTATTTTTACCCATCGTCAGGATGAATCCTATATTATTCCAGTAACTAACAGAATCGTGGATAGGGAACTATATTAGTGACTTACCCCACCTATTGTATAAATTTTGGTATCAACGGTTGAACCATGGAAACTAGAAATACTTTTTCTTGGATAAAGGAACAGATTACTCGATCTATTTCCGTATCGCTCATGATATATATCATAACTCAGACGGCCATTTCAAATGCATATCCCATTTTTGCACAGCAGGGTTATGAAAATCCACGAGAAGCGACGGGGCGTATTGTATGTGCCAATTGTCATTTAGCTAACAAGCCCGTGGATATTGAGGTACCGCAAGCGGTACTTCCTGATACTGTATTTGAAGCGGTTGTTCGAATTCCTTATGATATGCAACTGAAACAAGTTCTTGCTAATGGTAAAAGGGGGTTTGAATGTAGGGGCTGTTCTTATTTTACCGGAAGGTTTTGAATTAGCCCCCGATCGTATTTCTCCCGAGATGAAGGAAAAGATAGGAAATTTGTCTTTTCAGAGCTATCGCCCTAATAAAAAAATATTCTTGTGATAGGCCCTGTCCCCGGTCAGAAATATAGTGAAATTTCCTTTCCTATTCTTTCCCTGAGCCCGCTACTAAAAAGATGTTCACTTCTTAAAATATCCTATATACGTAGGCGGGAACAGGGGGAGGGGGCAAGGGATTTATCTGACCGAGCAAAAGGAAAAATAAAGTTTATAATGCTACAGCATAGGAAAAATAAAGAAAAAAAAAACGAAAAGAAAAAAGAGGGGATATGAAATATCCATAAACCCCCCCCCCCAGAATCCCCCCGTCGTAAAGTGGTTGATATTATCGCCGGCCCCCCGGCAAGCGCCCGCTATTGCCCGCCGCCCCCCCCCCCCCCCCCCCCCCTCCTCCTCCCCCCCCTCTCCACCCCAACTCATCCCAAAACCCCCCCCCCCCTCCCACCAATCTCCATCACACATCCCCATCCACCTCAACTGCTTGAATATTATCCACCCCCAGACCAGAACTTCTTATTTCAGAGAGGGGGAATCCCTGAAATTTGATCAACCATTAACGAGTAATCCTAATGTGGGCGGATTTGGTCAGGGGATACGGAAATAGTACTTCAAGATCCATTACGTGTCCAAGGCCTTTTATTCTTCTTGGCATCTGTTATTTTGGCACAAATCTTTTGGTTCTTAAAAAGAAACAGTTCGAGAAGGTTCAATTGGCTGAAATGAATTTCTAGACTTGCGGATTTATTGACATCAAGTTTGTAAAAGGGATTTTTCGTTTTCCCAGCCTTCGGCACAAGAAAGGAAACCCCCTTCTTGTGCCGAAGAGTAATGATTCTTGATGCGCTTTTTCAAATATTCCTAGTCTTTTTTACAGATTTACCGGAACCCTTTTTTTTTTTACGAAACATTCTAAGTATAAGAAGTAGTGGACAAATAAAAAAACAAGAGGGCAATTCATTAAATATAACTTATTGAATGAACTTCAAAAAATTGCATTTTGATGAGATACTAAAATAAAAGATGAGATACTAA
>JAHSUH010001577.1:0-10897 GCA_025388415.1 Cynanchum wilfordii
TTCGAAGTGATTGTCAGCTGCGAAATTGTTCAATATGCAAAACAAAATCGGATACTGAAAATTAATAGGAAGGACTTGAATCTTAACAGATAAAATTTTTCGATTTGCAATTACTTTATCTATACACTGCGGCATACTGCCTGTTACATAGCTTTTAGTCATGTCTGTAGTTTATCATACATGCATTTTGGAGCTCAGTTTTATATCCCATTTGCTTATTTTCATGTTCTGTGTTCACAAGTATTGATATGTTTGTAAAACTTAAATATTGGGTCTGAATATATTTGTTGTTATTCATTCAAAAAACTAGCTGAACAAAAGAAGTTATGATTTTGGATTCCAACTACAAATGCTTCACTTTCATAGCAAAAGTCACCAATTCTTAAGTCTGTGTTTGCTAATCATCTGCTGGTGGACTTTGTTGGGCTCCTACCTTGTTTGTTGTAATATAAACATCATTTACCTTTATACTTCTTTTCTATTTTCCTCTAGTTTTCAAATTAAGGATTTTTGTTGGTGTATTTTACTTCTTATTGGAGACACCTCATGTCAAAACTATGAGACTCAACAACCAAGCTGGCAATTCCTTACTTAAGGCTTCAAAGCATATCCTGTCATCAACAGTTTCTATAAGTTTCAATTTGGTTTCTATCCATTGATTTTGCTAAATAATTCTTTGATTGTGGTTAAGTTGATTGCCCTAGGTTACTGGTGGCTCTTTTGAGGAATCCAAAGAGGCATTGGCCATTGCTGAGACTGATGGTTTGTTTTATAAACTGATCTTTTTCCTTATACCTTAATATACCTGCTTTTCTCTTCCATATATATACATGCATTTTTTTTTTTTTTTCTTTTTTTTTTTTTTTTTTGTTCACTATGAGTTCCTGGACTCTGGTTGTGAATTGTAAAATTGGCTAACTCTTGTTGTTTCGTTGTTTTTTAAAGCCCGTCTTTACTGCACTGTTGGTGTTCACCCTACAAGATGCAACGTGAGTTATCCTGGTTATCATGTTCTCGTTCCCTCCCATGATTTAACATGTGAAATTGAGAATACTTGCATCTGGATTTTTTTTTCCAGGAATTTGATGAGAGTGGGGATCCAGGAAAGCATTTTGACGCTCTTTTCTCATTGGCTAAAGAAGGGATTGAGAAAGGGAAGGTATGCAATTTTTTTTTTTTTTTTGTTTTTAAGCTACCATTATTTTAGTAATATTTTACCCACTGTCACTGGTCTACCTTCTAGTATTTCATAACCTACTTGCATATTTGATTAGTTCAAATTTTATGTCTTCTATATATGTATATACACAGCACATGCAACTCACAGATGAAACATAATAGGACCTATAATATTTCCTTCATCCTAGTTATGACATCTATTACTTACATTTTTATTTCTGATAATTGTCACATTTATTGATGGTATTTTTGTTTTCTATTTTATACATAGTGTTGTATTATGCCAAAGGAAATTTCTTTCAGTTTCTGTAGAGGTAAATATTGCATTTATTCTGTTAGTTTGCAATTTTGATTAATGCCACACATTATTTTTTGTGAAGGTTGTGGCAATTGGTGAATGTGGACTTGATTATGACAGGCTTCATTTTTGCTCTATTGAGACTCAAAAGAAGTATGTGCTTGCTTCCAACAAATTTTCACTTTTCTTTTTCCCATTTTCTTCCTTGGGTTTAGGTCTGGGAAGATCCCTAAAAAGAAATTTTGCTTTGTTTCAAATTTTCTTTTTTGTCATGATGTTTCGCTGATCTTACATTTCCAGTTTTACTCAACTTGTTAAAAAATCAGGTATTTTGAGAAGCAATTTGAGTTGGCACATGCGGTGAAGCTACCTATGTTTCTTCATATGCGGGCAGCAGCTGAAGATTTCTGTGACATTCTTGAGCAAAACAAAGAGAGGTAAAGTTTCTGGACTGATCCAACTAAGAGTTGATGTCTCAGCCTTCTTCATATTACTGCAAAAAGTATGAACCTGAATGGCTATAGACAGTGACTATACCAATATTCAATGTTCTTGTCTTCAATATTATTGCATTCTTTCTTGACCTATTTGTGACCTCAAATTCGCTATTGTTCTTGAAGTAATGGAAGTATGATCTGTCGTTTTCTTTTGGTGGGTCTAATCCTAGTTGCAAGTTTGTGAAGAGTGCACAAAACATGTAATTATTGTTTTGGTATGTTGTTGTATCATTTTGAAGAGCAATCACTCGCCTGGCAGGAACAGCTTGTTAATCCCTGTCCATATTTATTTGTTCTGTGCATGAGCTAACCAGTTTTCACATATTACAACTTATGGAAAGTGTGTTTGTGAAGGGTTTTGTATAATGAAGGAGTTAACATTTTCACTCTTAACAAACCAAAAGGCTGACAATTTGAGAAGGTTCATATCCATTTATGTCAAGCCTGGGAGGAAAAATATATAAAGCATTGAACAGAAAAGGGTCTTGTCTATCTAGAGTCTTATATTCATAACATAATTATTGCTCAAATGGGTTGGCCTTTTGGTGAATTTTATGTATGCCTGTTGCACTATTTAGTTATCAAGTGCGTGAGAGAGATTAGAAAGAGAATATCAGAATCATGAAGGATTTGAAATGTGCAAGAACAAGGGAAAAATAGTGGCAGACTAATGAAAGAAATACTCCATGAAACAAATTCATGGTTGAGTGCAATAGAATGAATGCCAACAAGGTATAATATTTACTCATAAACATTTTAAATTTGTGAGAGGCTAACAACATCAATGGCCTGTTGTATTTCTACAACAAATTGTTATAGAAACTTCAGAATAGTTCAAACCTTCATACTTGGTGACTTAAAAATTTTTATCCACTCAACTTTTCTGATGAATGGATCCCCAGTGAAGTATCAGTAACCATTATGGATTTCATATTTGTCCAGGAAACTTTCTCAATGAACAAGATATTTGCTCTTGTCCAACAGGTTCTGCTCTGGGGTTGCTCATTCATTCACTGGAAGTGCACATGATCGTGATAAGCTTCTTTCATTCAATAATCTTTTCATTGGTGAATCTCTTTTTATCCTCTCTATTTGTTAAATTTTCATGTTACATGTTTGGCATTGGAAATTATGCTGTTGAATAAAATTACTTACGTTATTTTTTCATTTCTCAAGGTGTAAATGGTTGCTCTCTTAAGATGGCTGAGAACCTTGATGTTGTAAAAGGCATTCCCATAGAGAGAATGATGATTGAGACAGATTCTCCATATTGTGAAATCAAGAGTACACATTCAGGGATTAATTTTGTGAAGTCATTGTGGCCCTCTAAGAAGAAAGAGAAGTATGATGAAGCATGTCTTGTCAAAGGCAGAAATGAGCCTTGTCTAGTGCGGTGAGTGCTGATGCATGCAAATTACTGCTAGAATTAGAATTTTATGCGATGATTGATATAAAGTTTCGATCAATTTCTGGTAAGAAGTGTTTTTGTGTCTTGATTGAGAGACTCAAAGGGTGCCTAACACGCCAAATATTAAAAGGGGAGAGGGGAGTTTACTGAGGACCCAAATTTAATGTCACAAGTATGCTGTGTCAGCTGTATCTTAGATTTTGCCTCTTTCTCACGTGTTTATTGCCCAAATATTGGCCTGCATTTGGCTTAATGATGTGTGGAAATGATCTATAGGCAAGTGCTTGAGGTGGTTGCTGGCTGCAAGGGTATTTCTGACATAGATCAACTGAGCAAGACGCTATACCATAATACTTGCAGGTAATATTATTTCATTTATCCAAGATTGTTTAAATACTAGTAAAAATTCCATCTTGCTGGATGTTGAATCTATTGTTACAAGTGACAGATTTCTTGTCATTATAAATACTTATTTTCATGATTACTTTTACATTCTTAATTTATCAGACAAATTCGTTTGATTTTCCATCATTCCTTATTGACCCATTAAGTTTATCAGGGTTTTCTTTCCTCACGATGTAGACTCCGCAGCAGAAGCAATTCTTACCGGGCACGATGCTACTTGAGAAATTTGTAGCTTCCAGCTGCATATGGTGTATGTCACCTGTGTGTTTGATCTCCTTGGTTTTGCAAACTATCGAGGAGAACATAGTGCATAGGAAGAAAAAGTACGTTCATTCTTTTACCATTATTGTGTATTTTAAGAGATTTTGCCTTAAACCTTGAAAATTGGTATATGGTTCATGTTTGGAATTACACTTAGTTGTCCCCATGCATGATTATTCAGCTTTCACTTTCCAAGTGGCAAATATTTTTTTCTTGTAATCATTATCCTTGCACTGTGATTGTTGAACATAGATGGGCAAAAATTACCTGTGAAAAGAGCTTTGCATAATTCTTATAAACAAAATTTGTCAAAGAAATATTTATCTCAACTAAGTACATCGCATATATTTGTAGCTACTCGCACTGAGAATCTGCTTACCCCGAAGACATATGTAATGATATATATATATATATATATGTAAGGAAAATAATGCTTCCTTAATTACTCTACAACCCCATCTTTAGGTGCTAACACCTGAGAAAACTTCACTGCCTTCACTTACCATCTCGGAAGAAGTTGTTTCATTTTGGGGCACAGATTCTTGAGTTGATAGGCCAGGTTTCTGATCGGCAATATTCAACCGTAATGGCCTTCCTTCAAGTTCCTAATGGGTGTTCATACAGTGAAAAAATGAACTAGTCAGGCATGGAAGCAATAAGTTGTAAAAACAAGTTTACTGAATTTAAGTCAACCTTACCATCCCATTCATGGCATTAAGAGCAGATTCTACTTCTTCAGCAGATGCAAAACTAACGAACCCGAAACCTCGTGATCTTCCAGTATCCCTTTCATAGATGACCTTGGCACTTAAGTATCCAGGCTGGTCTTGAAATGCTTCTCTGAGACCTTGAGAAGTTAGATTCCAACTCAAGTTCCCTGCATAGATCTTATGAGGGCTATCTACAAAACCTTGATAGCTGTTCCTGACCTTTTGCCCCATTACTTCACGTTCACCTCCCTTTGGCACCTCCGGGAAATTCACCTTAACAGTCCGACCTCCAACTTGCTGTTCAATATGATTATCAACAGAAAAGAAAGAAGAAATTATTGAGACACTACTCAAATCTTCTCACTTGATCAATAAATAAGTGAGAGGAATGGATACGCAGTTAAAATACAGCAAAAGTAAAATGTAGCATCTTTCACTTGATTTCAACCTTAGTACAAATCAAATTCAAGAGCTTTCATTTACAAACAAACTACAAACAAATCAAGTGAAAATATGTAGTATCAAGTGGAGGTATCAAGACATGGTTAGGTCAAAATTAAAACCTCTCAAAATATGTAAAAGTACTTAAAGTATGCAAAGATACCTAATTGACGAAAGCCAATAAAACTATGATATACGGTTGACAATTAGAGTGAGATAAAATACAAGTAGAACTCATAATCTCTCAATCCACAATATCAACTGCGGGTAACGAACCAATGCTAATCAGGCTATCATGTCAATTGATTTTTGCTAGAACTAACAAAACTTAATCAGACCTACTTGCAAAAATTCAGGTTTTGCAAGTCATTTTAAAATTATCAGAAGATTCAGAACAGAATTTAAAGAAAGAAATCATAAAAAAACGTAATTCTAAAGTAACAATTTCAGCAGCTGAAGGATATAATTGCCAAAGAAACAAATGCAAATCATGACAAATGTGGTACACTTACAGATCCATCAAACATCCGAATTGCCTCCTTTGATTCTTGGACACTCCCCATTGTCACGAATGCAAATCCGCGACTCCTATCTGTTACTCTGTCGTAAATAATCTTGAAAACAGAAACCCCAAAAATGAAACCAAAAAAAAAAAAAAAAAAAAAAAAAGAAAGAAGTTAGTATTGGCAGAAATTGCAACTTTGATCGAACTACCATGGACAAATTGAAAAATCTAAAACCAGACCTCCACTGAAGAAACACGACCAGCCTCAGCAAAGACATCAGCCAATTGAGTCGATGTCATGGAGAAAGGTAAATTTCCCACATATAGTCTTCTAGCTTCCACTGATTCTGAATCAACTGCTCCATTACTTCCTCCTTCTTCTCCCTCTTTTCCTTCTTCTTCTGTTTCTGCTTCTTCTTCTTCTTCTTCTTCTTCTTCTTCAGGTTCAATACTCTGGTTTGCTTCTGAAGTACAATAGATTAGAGAATGAGAGAAGACGGAAGGAGCAGGCGAATTAGGGTAAAAATTGAGTTTCTGTTTCGAAAATTTTAATGGTTTTACAAATTTAAATGGTAAATGAACGCTGGAGAAAGAAATAGTTTCAATTCTCGAAGATGATGGAGCAGATGCTGATGAAGATGAAGAACAAGTAGAAATGGTAGCAACTGATAGTGAAGAAGCTGCCATTTTTGCCAAAAAAAAGGATGGTACTTCAGAAAGCTGAAAACAGAGGCCTGGGTTTTAAGCTTCTTCAAGGGAAAAAAACAAGATAAGGTGGGATAAGGCTACGCCCCATTTTCTACTACCAGTAATGTGAAGAAGAACACGTTACTCCACAAGTCTCCCATTAGGAATTCTGTATAACATTTCCCATACCATTTCTTCTTTTTTTTTTTTTTTTCTTTGGTTAATATACATACATTATTTAAATAATCTGGAATTAATTAGAAAGAAAAAACAACATGTATTTACAAAAAAAATAAAAAAAATAAAAAAATACAACATGTATAGCCCAATCTGATAGAAGTCTTGTGGCCCAGCCCAATTGTTAATGCTTTCGATACGGTTTACAAAAAATCTATCCACACCCGATTCAACTTCGACCTGGCGGACGAATCAAAATGGCGGGAACCCGCATGTAAAACTCGAAATTTCACTTTCCTTCAATCCATTTCATCTTCGTTTCTGTTGCTGAAAGCCCTGCTACTCCGATAAGAAGAGATGTATGGAGGTCATGCACAGTTTGATGGCAACGCTGCCTTCTCAGGCGCTGGTTTCATGCCATCTCAGACTACTCAAACCGCCGCCGATCCCTTTTTCTCTCCGGCTAAGGTATATGAATCGTTTTTAATATTATATTATATATATATATATATATATATTTTTTTATTTAATTTTCAGAAATGGAATTCTGATGTTACTCTGTTTCTGAGTGAAGGTAGAAAGGAAAAAAATGGAATGGCTAGATTATTTTCTTCTCCAGTTTTTCACGTCCAACTAGGGTTTTGTTAGCGGATTTTTAAACCGTATTAGGAACTCCTATTATGCTTCTTAGTTTCTAGCAACGGTTTAGTTTGGGGGTGATTTCATGGACTGGATTTTCTCCATGGATCTAATAAAAAATTTAATTGTTAAGAGGAAAGTTCCCTTCACTCTCCCCCCTTTTACCTCTTAGAGTAATTGATTAACCATTAGATGTTCTCCACTTTGATGCAAACTTTTGGCACATAAATTTAAAGTTGTAAGGAATGGTTCTGTAGTTTTCTAGCTTGAAATGCTGTGAATTTACTGCTCTATTTTCTTTTCATGATTTGTGAATTTTTTTGTGGTTGGCAGAACCGTGATTCACAGCCCTTGACTCCATTAACTGTGAAACAAATAAGGGAAGCCTTTCAGTCGAGTGATGACAAAACAAATTTCCTCATTGATGGAGTTGATGTTAACAATGTGAGTCTTTAAATTTTTTAAAGTCAAGTTCTGTCTTTCTTAGATCAATTGTACTTACGTAAATTTTGTTTTATGTCGTTCCTAGGTCAAATTAGTGGGAATGGTGTTGAATAAAACTGAGAGGGTAACCGATGTTTCATTTGTCATTGATGATGGCACTGGGCGCATTGATTGTTACAGATGGTTGTTTATTTGAGCAACTACACTTTGATGCAATTTGCTGAATAGATAATTTAAACTATTGTTCTTAATTGAGGTTCATGAGCTTCTAATATTTTTCCAAACTTTTACCTTGTAGGGTAAATGAAGCTGTTGACACAAGGGAAGTGGGAAATGTTCAGTAAGTTATTCCTCAAGCTGACTTGGCATTGTGTTTATTTGATGTTTTGCTAATGATAACACTCAAGTCTAAACTCTTACTTTATTAACAGCGATGGCATGTATGTTACAGTTCATGGACACTTAAAAGGCTTCCAGGGTAAAAAGCAAATGATGGTTTATTCTATCAGGTGTTTATCGCTCCAGTTCGTTTTTTCATGTAGTCCGTTCTTATTGTTTAGTATATATTTGGTATTTTCACTGAAAAAGAAAAAAAAATGGTATTTAAGCTGTTAAAATGATTTTTCTTCCCCCCCCCATATTTTGTATATATATACTGATACTTTGTTGTAAAAGTTTTACTTCTTGCTTTGGTTTCGCATAGTGAGGAGATTGAATCTAGTTGAGAGTACATAACAGTTCACTCATGACTCCTATTTTAGTTAAACATCAGATTATTTCTTTTCAGATGTTTGATTTACACATCTGATGAAAATTTTGAAGGAATTTTTAAGTTCTAGTTTATTTCATCTTTGTTGTGCAGACAATTCTTTTAATGTTGTTCTTAAAGCAAAATTATGATTTCCATTATTTAGCTTAGGTATTTTTTTTTTTTTTTTTTCACTTTCAACATTAGGAAATCTTACTGTGTTGCCATTTGTTATTTCAGGCCTGTAACTGACCATAATGAGATTGCATACCACTTTGCAGATTGTATATATGTCCATTGCTATAACACTAAGTTCCAGGTATTAATCCAAGCTTGAATCATGACTATGAAACCTTTTTTACAGTTGTTCTTTTAGCTATTTATTTATTCTATATATGTGTTACAGAAGCAACAAGATAATCCTACCTCAGTTAACACTTCAAACTCAGGTTTTAACACTCGTGTGAGAAAGGTGTCCACCGCAATGAACTTGTGCAACAACTAAATGTGCCTTTAGGAAAAATCTTGTATATCTCTATCTCCCTCTCATACATTTGTAGTGAGTATTATGTAAACCCTTTTCGCTTTTTGATTTTCTTGCCCTCGACAGAGAAGCTATTGAATCTCTTGAAGCAGAAGGGCTAGTTTACTCTACAATTGATGAATGTCACTACAAATCTACTGCCAATGCTTAAGAATCAGTATTAAGGTGACTTTGTTTGGAACTTATTGCTTGTGTAAAGAATTTAGTGAGCTCGCTGATCTGCTTTGCATTCTTGCAAGCAACAGCAATAAATTTTTTATATGCATTTGGTCCGGTAATAAAGCGCACTAATCTATACAATCACTGCTAAGACTGTTGGGAAATGGGCAATTTCCCTTTAAATTTGAACTAACGAATTTTGTGCCGATTCAGTTATTCTCTGGAAAGACTACAAAGTGAGTCTCCTGGATAGAATTACCTTTACCTTTCCTAAGCAAGTTCCCAGGAAAAAGTCTGGAGGAGACATGTTCTGTATGTGGCCCACTGCAAAACTGGTCTTTTCGTCTTATTTATTATGTCTTGATTCTGAAGGGTCCCCGTGCTACTTGAACAACTATATATGCCTTTAGCAAAAAATATCTCCCGATCAAGATCTCAAATTTTTGGGAGTATTATGAATCTTAGGAGGTGAGGGGCTACTTTTATAAAACAGCCCAACAAAATGACTGTCTACTGGAGCCCTTAACTCCTATTACTTTGTTTGGAACTATCCCAAAAAATTGTGAGATCTTCTTTCTATTAATAAAAAGTATGCTATTTTGGTAAGTGTCCTGGAGATTAGACAAATTTTTGCCAAACTCCGTTATCAAATAGAGAAAAGATCTTAAATTTTTGGGATATTGGAATAAGAGGTGAGGGGCTCCTTTTATAAAACCCCAACACCTCCTTCAAAAATATTCTTACCAATGTGGGATGCACAAATTGTATCAAAAGTCAACAAAGACTTCCTAAAATGCTACTAATAATTACTATTGAACTGAGATACTCTTGTCTGTTTTTCACCACGAACTACGTCTAGGGTCTATGGCAGATCTCATATACACATGCACCCTTAGTAATTGATTATTTTTTTAATCATTTTTTTTTGGTAAATGTATATATATATTTAATTTTTTTTA
Organism: Cynanchum wilfordii; assembly: GCA_025388415.1. Taxonomy (NCBI): domain Eukaryota; kingdom Viridiplantae; phylum Streptophyta; class Magnoliopsida; order Gentianales; family Apocynaceae; genus Cynanchum; species Cynanchum wilfordii. The sequence goes on from JAHSUH010001577.1 coordinate 10,062, forward strand.
AAAAAATTATTTCTTATATATTATACATCTTTAATAAATCTCACTTTCTTTATAATATATTTTTTTAGAAAAGGAAAAAAATTATAATGAATTTTATAAATCCAATTAAATGGCCCCATTACTACCTTGTAATTTTTTTTTTCTATTTTATAGAAAACATTTCTTAAAGTTCAAGGCATTTCTTTACCTACAAAAAAGAAAAATTATCAAAATAATAAGGAATAATGTATATTTTCTAATCTTTTAATATTGTTTAATAGTGAGATTTTTTTATCATTATTAACTTATATGTATATTATTCATCAAAAAAAAAAAAAACTTATATGTATATTAATTTTAAAAATATACTTAAAATACTCATGGGTTAAGAAAAAAAATTAAAATTATTTTTTTTTAAATAAAAAATATTTACTTAAAAAATTATCTTACTTTTAAAGGGAAAAAAAAATTAAAATTACCTTACTTAAATTTTAGAATTACTTTATTTTAAAAAGAAAAAGAAGACAGGCTGGATTTACCGTTAGAGGCAGGTGTGACAGATGGCGGGGAAGCGTTTTAGAAAGGGAGCGTTTCACCTTGCTTATAAATCCGTCCTATAAGGTCAACCCAAAATTTAGGTTTCCATTTCTTTCTCTCTTTTTATTCTTTCTCTGCACGGTGTCAGCGCCATTGCAGTCGCCCTATTCTGTGATTTCTCTCTTTTCTTTTTCCTTCCCATTTTTCTTTCTTTCTTAGCCTGGCGCAAACCGTCCCGCCTGTTCTCTAAAAGAATTCAAGAACCCTAGGGTCATGTCCACATGGTAAGTAAATTGAAATAATATTTTTCTTGATTAAGA
>JAHSUH010001580.1:0-17076 GCA_025388415.1 Cynanchum wilfordii
CAACTTATTTGAACAATTAAGGAGATGATCCATCGTGAAGTCTATAAGGGATTTCTGGGAACAAAACTGCAAAATAAGGGGGAAGTCAGTGGTAAAACATTATGCAAATATAAGCAAGGACTGGATCAACCAACAGTAACAAAAGCAAATTTGAATCAATTCCTAGTACAAAAGAATTGAATCCCAGAAAACAAGGAAAGCACATGCTTTAGAATACTCCAAACTCAAGCATCATATCATCCACTTGATGCACTTCCCCTTTGAGAGAAAGAATAAATCAATTTATTTGTTTTTATTTTTCTTCATATAACAAAGAAATAACCATACTGTTCATATGTTGTTAGAATATTACACTAGTAGCAATAGTGTAAAGTAATGTTTTCCATATTGACAATATCCTAGAAGGTTATTAATGCTTCCTGTTAAGAATGAGTAATGAAGGAGCCTGCTTGCTGCTATAGCCAATGCAACCCAAAGCATAGAGCACAAGTATGACAACTTTATGTAACCTGTCCCAAGTGATATGGAATAGTTAAGTACCTACTCTTGTGTAGGAACGAGACTAAGTACATGCAGCTAGAAGAATTATATTTTCTTGCAAGATGTAGAAGACTGTGAAAGAAGAAAAACGCAGATTTAGCACCTCAATCAGTTATTGCAAATAATTATGAAAACCCTGCAGGACTCTGTTAAATCAAGCCCCCTTGTCTGCGGAAGTGATCTGTTACATTTCACAAAGAGGAGCTCCTAATGTTGTTTCATTTCATTTACATAGATGAGGACATTTAATCACATACATAGTTCTTCTATAATAAGACACAAGTTTTTGGAATTATGACCCCAGTTCGGTGATAAAACAAAGTCAGATCCACTTGTATATAGACAAAACTCCAGGATACAATGCATCTTTATTCAACTTAATTGGCATGTTATGCTTTGATTTGGGTTTCTAGAATTACAGTTTGAACATCCTAAAACTTTCTGTGACTTATTTTCTTTATGCAATATGATAAGATAAACATTCACCAAGAAAGGAAAACCGTTTTAGAAAGAGAAACAAAACCCTACATATGTTCAAGAGATCGGAGAAGAAATGCTCTCATTACAAGATTAAAAGCTTTTAACACTACACTTGCCTCGGAGCTCAAGCTTGATAAATTCAAACATTCCCTTCTTTTGGTGTCAAGATTCTTGATTCCAGCTATGATGACATTTTGGAGAGACGTGTGTAGAGTAAGAGCTGAATATGCCAAAACTATGGAAGTACTAACAGAATCACACTGAAAGCATCGCTGAAAGGTAGCTTCAGAGATGACCTTCAACGCAAAGAATGCAGTTCCTAAACTTCGCAACCTAAAATAGCTTTACGAGTACTTTCGGATGAAAGAAAATCCTTTATTTGCCATGCTATTCCTGTAGCAATCAAGTAATCCCTGTCAAAATTTGTGTTGGACAGTTTCCTTTTGGCGTGACTCAACTTTGATGAAGTCCTGACGGTTGATTTTGTTTTCCTCCTCTTAGTTGATGGGTTGTTAAATTCAGATTGTTCAATGACAAATTTAGAATAGCATCCATGAGCAGTTTTTTCTAGATGTTTTGACATAGTTTCAAACATGTGATCAAACCAATCACAGGACAGTACCATCTTGTGGGCAGACCTCGCATGACTTGTCTGTCTGTATCAGTGCATAGAACACTGCAATTCATAATCAAATCCATGCATTCTTCAAATAGGCAGTTCACAGTGTCGGGAGAAATTGATGTAACAAGCCGGACAGAAGATTGGGCATGAGAAGTAGTTGCAGCAGCAAACAAAGACTTCATCTTTTCGCCACTCAATTCCACCTTGATTGCAGCCATGTAAGTAGCATCACTTGCTAAATTCTCAAGAAGGTGGGAAGCTGCAGTAAGTACACCGTCAATATGCTGAGTGTCAAGTGTGCCGGGTGACAAAGCCAAATTGATTAGGACTCCGAATAGTTCCCTAAGGAAGTGCAACGACGCACCTTCCGATGCAGCAAACTCACGGAACCTTGCTCCAGCTGTTGGTGACCTTCTTATAAGTGCAACAAATCGGTTACATGCTTACTTTAGGGGGAAAGTATGAAGGAATTAGAAGTTTTGCGATTTTCCGACAAAATGATCATTTGCAAGAGAAGACAGCAATAAGTCAAAATGCATCACCTGCAGGTACATGCAAAAATATTTTAATGCATTGGAGATTTGAATGGAGATAAGAAATTTGAATGCATTGGAGATAAGAAATGCATCACCATTATTTTCCTCATCATTGGAGATTTGAATGAATTTTCTGAAGCAAATTTCAGTTTAGATTTAGTAAATTTTCATTATTCTACAATATATTTTAGGAACTAAAGAATTATATACTTAAAGTTTTGACTCCTGAGTTCTTTCTTGTATGTAATTTTTTTTTCCCCTTTTTACGTTTCAAATAAAATAATTTTTAACAAAAATATGCATCCTTTTCAATAAAAGAATTTGAATATATTTTCTATTTTAAAAATTATCCTCCCTTTCAATAAATTTTTTTTTTTTAAGAAAAAAAAAATGTCTGAAAAACCAATCAAATAAAGAGAACCTTTGACCTTTAAAAATATATACATTTCTATCCCTAACAAACATAGACTGGAATTAGGAATCAGCACAAGTACAAAATCCAGCTTAAAGTTGTGATTCCAAAATTCTCCCAAGTCCAAATAATTCTTTACTATCAAGTTGAGGATAGAAAAGAGGAAATTAGCAAAGCTGCCCAAGAATGCAAGGACAAACTGGGATGAGTGAAGGGGTGGGGAATAGAGGAATCCCAATCATGTTGAGGATACTTTAGGTTAGTTGCTAACAATCAAAACCATTGTCAAGATCAATATGCATAATCTATGTAATGCAAGCCAGGCAGACCATAAACTCCTCCTATATTGGGGTTAGCCATTATCAAGAAAGTAAGTAACTAAGCTTTGTTGCCTATGAATATGTGATGCAAAAAATCTAAATGGCCACAGATCTGTTGCAAGCAACACCTGCTGCATTAAGCATTACCCATACCTTGAACTTGAACTGGAACAGGGGCTCTTGCCTCTCCATTCTTTGTAATAGTCTCGAAATGAACTTTACTTGTCGCCTGCATTCCCTGATCAAGTCCATAAATAGATACATACACCAGTAAAAATCTAAGTCCAAGAATGCCAAAATGTGATATGCTACAAAGTTTTGGATAAGAGAGAGAAAGTAAGACAGTTGGAAAATATGAAAAGGAGGACTAAATCTGATCTCAAATTGAAATTGATTTAACATGAAGTAGTGCTAATACCTATAAAAAGGAGTTTGCAGGTTTGGATGATTTTTCAGCAACTATTAATTAGTTTCTTTCTTAGGATTTTGAAGAAACTTGAGCCTTATTAACCAAATTTACTTTGTTTTGGCATATTAATTAGATTATGAATGGATAACAAGGAATTAACTTAAAGTTTGTTCTTTGTTGTCTATTTAGTTAGTTCCTTTCTAATCATTCTTGTACAATCAAATGCTACTAGTTCATGTTTAAGTTTTGAAGTTTTAAGTATGAAAATTTGGATGGATTATTATCTGTCTATGGGTTAATGGATTGGATTTTTCATGGCAGTGTTAATATGCTATATTTTTAACCCATGGCGATGCACTTAACAGGAAACAAGAAATAAGCCAGAGTGGTTATGAGAGAGAAATTCTCTGCCTACATGAATTCAAGAATCAAGCTAAAATTTGACAACTTATTCCATCTATGCTATGGCATACAAGATGCTACTGCAAATGAGATACAATGAATATTTTTCTCAGAATTATTTCTACTACTTACCAAGTAAAGTAGTGATGTAAACAGAAAAATGTTCCACGGCAAGATGAAAAATGAAGATGGCAAGGTACCTTACCTTATTCTTATCCTTTCTCTTCAATATTTTGACATGGCATTTTTTGATGTAATGCATCAAATGGTAAGGAGAAAAATGATCACATCAAATTGAAAAATAGAAGTTAAAAGGAAGTAAGCTAATCAAACAAAATAACTTAATTACATAAAGTAAATTCAGAGTGATAACTCCCCAATTGAATCAACTAATATAAGCTCGAAATGATTAACAAGTCTAGTAAAATAAGTACCTTGGCGAGTCAAGTGAAATTACTTAAATACATAAATTTAAAGTAATTTGAGTCAAGTAATAACTCTTAACTATATATGAAATAAGTTTCAAGTAATAACTCAAAATAAGGATAGTCACTTGGCAACCTAAAATATATTCAAAGTGATAACTCGTGAATTGAGTCAAGTAAAATAAACTCTAGGTAATTACTTGAAACAACAGAAATCAAATTATACAAGTTCAAAGCAATCAAAGTTGAGCAAGTCAAGTACAATAACGTAACCACATAAAATAAGTTGTAATTAATAATTTGAATTAAGTTGAGCTAAGTAAAATAATCTTAACTACAAAAAATAAAATAAGTTTCAAATGATAACTCAAAGTAATGAGAGTCAAATAAAATAACTTACCTACAAAAACTAAGTTCAAAGTAACAACTTGCGAGTTGAGCCAAGTAAAATAAGTTCCAACCGATTACTTAAAACAATGCAAGTCAATAATTTGAAGTAAGTCAAGTAAAGTAGAATAACATTAACTACATAAAATAAGGTTCAAGTGATAACTCGAAGCAAGATGAGTCAAATAAAATTACTTAACTAATAATTGAGCCAACTAAAATAAACTCCAAGTGATTACTTAAGACAACGCAAGTCAAGCAAAATAACTTATCTACAAAGAAGTAAGTTAAGTAATGCAAAATAACTCTTAGCTACATAAAATAAGTTCCAAGGAATTATTCGAAGCAACTCGGGTAAAGTAAAATTACTTGATAAAATAACCTCCAAATGATAGCTTAAAACAACACAAGTCAAGTAAAATTATTTAACTACATAAAATAAGCTCCAATTAATAATTCAAAGTAAGTCGAGTCAAGTAGAATAATCATAACTATATAAAATAAGTTTCAAGTGATAACTTGAAGTAAGGCTGAATTAAATAAAATTATTTAACTACATAAATAAGCCTCAAGTAATAACTTGAAGAAAGACGAGTAAAATACAATAACTTAACTAATATTTAATGTAAAAAATGATTACTCAAAGTTAGGCAAAATCAACTAAAATAATTTATCTACATAAAATAAGTTTCATGTAATCATCAAAGCCAAGCGAGTAAAGAAAAATAACTTGTCTACATAAATAGTTTCAAGTAATAACTCAAAAGTAAGTCAAGTTATGTAAAATAACTTTTAGCTACATAAAATAAGTTCTAACTCGAAGCAAGTCGAGTAAAATAAAATCACTTAAAATAAGCTTCAAGCGATAACTCGAAGCAACACAAGTCAAGTAAAATCACTTAACTACAAACAATAAGTTCAGAGTTATAACTTTTGAGTCAAATAAAATAATATAACTACAAAAATTAAGTTTAAAATAATATATAACTCACAAGTTGAGTCAAGTAAAATAAGTTTCAAGTGATTATTTGAATCAAGGCAATAAGTTCCATGTAATCAAAGTCATGTGAGTTAAATAAAATAACTTAACTACAAAATGAATATGTTCAAAGTGATAATTTGAAATAGGGCAAATCAAATAAAATAAATTCAAAATGATAACTCAAAGCAAACTGAATCAAGTAAAATAAGCTCCAAGTGATTATTCAAAGCAAACAAGTAAAAATAAAATAACTTAACTATATAAAGTAAGTTCCAAGTAATAACTTAAGGTACCTCAAATAAATAAGTTTCAAGTGATATTTTACGTAAAATAATTAAATTGCATAAAAATAAGCTCTAAAGAATAAATCCAGCAAGTCAAAGTATATCTTACTTATGTAAAATAAATTTCAAGTAATAACTCAAAGTAAGTTATATCAATTAAAATAATCTAACTACATAACATAAGTTTCTAAGAGATTAACTTGAAGAAAGGCACGTCAAATAAAATAATTTAATCAAAAAAAATAAATTCTAAGTAATAAGTCTATGAAAAAAATAAAATAAAGTTATAGTTAAAGGGTGGAAGGAGAAACAAATATGCCCAAAATAGTTCTCATTCAAGAAAGAATATCATGATACATTTATTCAATAAAATAATAAAGTTAATATTAAAAACAAAATTTTAAAAGAGAAATAAAGGTGCAAAAAAATTTATGTTAAACAGAAAATAGCAGTGTTAATTATTTATTCAATAAATGAAATTATATTAAAAAATAAATATGTTAATATTAAGATAAAATTTGGATAATAAAATGTCAATTTTTCAGTAAGAATATTATTGACGAGGAGTAAAAATGTTCAAAATTCAAAAAAAAAAAAAAAAACTAAAATCAAATCAGGTTAATGAAATTCATCAGAATGTCCATCATCCACCAAATAAACAGAACGGACAAAAGGCAAAAGGGAAAAAGCATTAAAACATTGCTAAGAGACATTTCTAGTAGCATTATGATGAGATTGTGAAGAGAGAAAGTACTTACTTGATGGCTGGCTAAAAAAATTCTACTCTCCAATTGTTTTTTCAGATTTGTTCAAGAAATCAAAATTAGACGTAAAATAGTTTTAATTAGTTTTAACCCGTGCAAGCAAGGCCTATTTATTAGAATTCCTAAAAATGTTCGGTCAAATAAAGATAAAGTACACATCTAAAGTACACGAAAATAATAAGTTAAAAAATGATAATAAAAATATATGTAAGTACACAAAATATATCTGCTGGCCCATCAAGCAAGCAACAAAACATACATACATACATACATCAAACTCATGCACAAAGTAGCTAACAAGAACACTACACCACCTAGTTATGCAGCATATTATATATAAATTCAAACCCTTGACATTAGGAAATCCAACAAATACGATCAAATCATCAATCAAGCTAACAATACAATGAAGAATATTCACAAAAATTTGGGTCAAACTCAATTCATATCTCTCAAACCAAATTGGAAGGTTATTGTAGGTAGCTGCCAAAAAAGCTTAGATGAAAAACAAACTTGTGGTTGATACATAGTTCACACAGAGTAGATAGAAAGTACATACACTAGAGCAGGAATAGTGCCTACAGATGTTTTTTGCGGAACACCAACATTCCACCCTAGCATCCATAGTGATTTCGCACCTATCAAAACCCGAAAATACATAAAAAGAAATGACAAAAATCAAATTCTCTTAGCATCAACAAAAAAGTAAGGTAATAAAATCCAAAAAGAGAGAATAATGTGTAATCTCTAAAACTAGCACTAGTAACCAAAGGAGAGAGAGAGAAAAGAGACCTAAATGCTTGAATGGAACCACATATAATTTTAGCCCGTTAAATTTTGAGCAATTTTGTAAATTCCTCAACCAAAATAGCTTACTGCAATTAATTAATTAATTGAAATTAGACTGCAAACATATTTATTCAAATTCCTCCATGACAGTAAAATTATGCAGAACAAAAGGCAAAAAAAAAAGCATTGAAGCATTGTAGAGAGACATTCAATTCCAGCAGCATTATGAGATTGTGAAGAAAAATTACTTACTAAAATTTAGGGCTAAATGAAGACCGGCGGAGTCATTTTCCTTCTCCCTTCCAATAGTTTCTCTTGAACGAAATGGATGCAGTCTTTGTATCCTCTTTCACAAAGTAGACTATTGAATTTAAAAACAGTGATCAAGAGATTCAATAGCTTCTCTGCCAAGGTGTAAGACTATAATATTATTGATTATCAAAAAAAAAAAAGACTGTAATATTATTAGCATCCGCAATTTAAAAACAAATAGAAATTACTGCAGAAGCTAAATATATACATATAAAATGCAAGTATACAGAAAAATTCACTTTAACAAATTAGCAGCTGCAAGGTGTTTTCGCCATGCATTATGAAAAGGAGAATAACGAAGAAACTTTTAGGTGTGTGCAACAAGTCAAATTACAGATTTTTATGTGCCTACTAGAAAGAGATATTTTTGGAAAAGGCCAAGAAAGCATTGAGGAAATGGAGAAGAAAACATGATCTTTTGCTTCTTTGAGCCAAAGAGACTGCTAAGAGAATAGGAGTTTCTAAAGATCTATTGTTGCCTTTTTGAATTTTCCTTTTGTCCAAAAGGTTCATATCAATCAAAAGTGTGTTGAATACTTTGGTATCATTGTCTACATTAAAAGATTTTCACCTCACAAACTTGGCATCTGAAAGCATTCACAATGACATATCTTCCTACCTCAAACGCACGGCTCCAAAAGCATCAGCAAATGATATCAGATCCTCTAGGGTGTCCATCTCATACCCTGCCACCAGAGCACGGGCATATGCCATCGCTTGCTCTTTCCTAAGCACAGCTTTCCGAGTTTCCAATGCACGCCAAAGGTGAACCATTGTAATCATTAATATCAATCAGTTATTTAAATATATATATATTTTAAAGAGATTTTAGCATCAAGTAAAGAGTTGTTCATTATTAGTAAGTGCAAGAATATACTTGGAATTCTCTTCCTGTGTGGCATCCCTGCTTCCATCTGACTCCATCTTTGACAAGAAAGTTAGCATTGTGTCATTTCATATTAAAATTTATGCAACTTCAAGTAAGAACTACAAAGTGGACCATTTGAAATTCTAATAACACAAACAGTATTTACCTTCGGCAAAGCAGCAGAACCTCTAAGAGTTGCACCTGCAAAAGGGTATAATGTTTCAGGAAAATCTCAAAAAAGGCACATCTATCTACTGTTTACATGGGTGGATTTTGCTAGAACTAAATGTCTCATGAGTTTCAAGAACTACATTGTTAGCATTGCTGAACTTATAACTGCTTTTGATACATCACCAAATAAATAATTTCCTTGAATCTTTTACAAATGTGTTAGACGAAAAGCAATCAATCTTACTAAACAATCACCAATCACAAATGAGAGAGATTATGTTTTCCTGTGAAATTTCTTAGTTTCCTAAACTTGTTTGGAAACAAACAATATACCACAAATGCTAATTTTCTTTATTACCATCTTTCTCTAAGAACTCAACAATTTTATTTTCATTATTTTCTTTGGATTTCCAACTCAGGTCTAAAAAGTTCTGTGTTGATTATCCCAATGACATAAAATGTATCACCTCAAATAAAGTTTAGTGGGAACTAACTTAATTTTTGACCAATAACAATAGACAGTAAAACTTCCCTTAAATTCCAGTGCAAATTCAGTGAACTAAGTAGAATAAATTCACCGTAAAGATGGAATATAGGGTTTTTTTTTTCCAGTACCTTCTGCCTCAATAGCTTCATTTGTTTGTTCATTCAATTGAATAGAGTTCTCAATCTGTGCAATTGATGTGTAATTTTGAGTTATATATAAATAATATAAATAATCGAATAAATAATACTAAAAATAATAGGAATCTCTAAGATTAAAATAGGTTTGTCACTAATAAAATAACTTAATTAGGCAGAGCACCTATCGAAATAGTTTAGTAAATAAAGTGATATTCAGATTTTAAATTTATAAAAATCGTTTTTCCCTAAGACTTCTATTAAATTCTAGTGTGGAAAATATAATCAAACTAATTATGAATATGATTTGTGAATAAGGATCATTCAACAAGTAAACCAACCAATATCAAGAATGATAAGATTGATTTCTAAATCTAGAAAGCAAATTAAAAGCAAGTAAAGTAAAATCATGGATGAGATAATATTGAATATTTGAAGAACTCACTAAACACATTAGAGAGAGTGGATGATACACTTCACAACAAAATCAAGTATCATGATTCAACTATTACAATTTCACCAAATCCGAGTCTAAAGATGAACTTCCTCAATACGTGTCGTTGAAAGAAATTCATACGTGAAGAACAACTCGAATATATTAGTAAGATCAAATCCCTACTAATCATCCAAGGTCAGGTACATCAATAGGAAGACAATCCAACTAACCTAGCACTAATCGTATATCCAAGGTCCGGCTTAACAATTAGTGTTAACCCGAACCACAAGATCGAATTAGAGCTCAACTCAAGATAAACAATCAAATCAAAGCCATAATTGAAATTGCAATTCAAGTTAATGAAATCATAACAATCAACTCACAATAGATCAATCTCATAGTGAAAGTATAACATGAAACCAACCACTTCTACCCTAAAGAAATGTAGGAGAAGAGAGTTCCTATTAGGTTGGTAAACTAGATTACAAGAATTATCAACAAAAATACTTGAAGAAGGTAAGAAAATAATTCCAAAACCAGTTGTCAATTGAATCCGGAAAGATCTCTACACCTCAACTTTCTTCTGGAATCCTCTTCTTGTTCCTTGAAGCTTGAATGATTGAAGTAGCTCAAAATCCTCTTGATCAAGTCACAAAACTCTTCCTCATAGACCAAGGAGAGATTTCATAACCTAACTAGAAACATTTATTCACTAAAACAATCTAGGGAATTATCTACTCAAAGTTATTCAATCAAAGTAATAGAAACTCCCCAAATTCTATACCAAAATATATGAAATTGAAGAAGAACCCAATATGAAATTCAATATCTAAAAACAATGTGAAATATAATCTGATCCCCCAGCCAATCTAATTAATGATAAAAATTCTAGTATTTATAGATCTACTAAACTAGGGGTAAAATCGTCATTTTACATAAAAAATATTCTGGACAGAGCATCCTTACGGGCGTAGCCCTCTATGCTATACGGGCGTTTAGAGCAGTTACTCCTTACGGGCGTTTGATCCAGAGTGCCACGGGCGTAAGGAAGACGGTTAATTCATACGAGCGTAATGCACACGGGGCCACGGGCGTTTAATCGGCTACGGGCGTAAGAAATCGTCCACGGGCGTAGCGCATTTCCAGAATGTTGCACTTTTGCCTTTGAATTTATCTTTTTTCACCAATTTGCCCCGGAAGTTACCTGAAACAAAATATTTGCAATTAAACCCAAAATCAATCAATTTATCTCAATTTATCTCAATTTAATACAATTATAATCACAAATCATGCACAATTTATATCTCAAATCATGATCATATTTGATGTTATCAGCAATCTTCCTTTCTATTTTAACAAATCTCTCTCTCGAGAATTTCTGAGAGTGTTTATAAACTTCACAAACCTGAATGCAGGGAAAATACAGAACTGTGACCAACAAGAGTAAAAACTAATCCTAGTTTTAGCACATACTAGGATTACAAAAGCAATCAACAAATCAAATGTAAGCAGAGTTAAGGAGGAGAAGTTGACCTTTCGAAAGTGGCTTTAGTAAACCAACAAGCATTACTGGATGTAGGACGGAGAGTAATGGACTAACCTCCTTTTGAAATATGATCTCTTTGGCATATTTGAGATGCAAAATGATATAAATCTTTTTCATATTGAAAAATTGATATATGTTTTAAACCGAGTGGATTCAACTCGAACTAAATTTGATTTAAAATAATAATAATTATAATAAGAAGAAGAAGAAGAAAACAGTGATGGTGAATGATAAGGTGGGTGGTGAGGGAGATCGGGTCAAACTTGAGTATGGAAAATGAACGTGATGGCTGGCTAAAAAAATTCTACTCTCCAATTGTTTTTCAGATTTGTTCAAGAAATAAAAATTAGACGTAAAATAGTTTTAATTAGTTTTAACCCGTGCAAGCAAGGCCTATTTATTAGAATTCCTAAAACTGTTCGGCAAAATAAAGATAAAGTACACATCCAAAGTACACAGAAGTAACAAGTAAAAAAATGATAATAAAAATATATGTAAGTTCACAAAATATATCTGCTGGCCCATCAAGCAAGCAACAAAACATACATACATACATACATCAAACCCATGCACAAAGTAGCTAACAAGAACACTAGACCACCTAGTTATGCAGCATATTATATATAAATTCAAACCCTTGACATCAGGAAATCCAACAAATACGATCAAATCATCAATCAAGCTAACAATACAATGAAGAATATTCACAAAAATTTGGGTCAAACTCAATTCATATCTCTCAAACCAAATTGGATGGTTATTCTAGGTAGCCGCAAAAAAAGCTTAGATGAAAAGCAAACTTGTGGTTGATACATAGTTCACACAGAGTAGATAGAAAATACATACACTAGAGCAGGAAATAGTGCCTACAGAAGTTTTTTACGGAACACCAACATTCCACCCTAGCATCCATAGTGATTTCGCACATATCAAAACCCGAAAATACATAAAAAGAAATGACAAAAATCAAATTCTCTTAGCATCAACAAAAAAGTAAGGTAATAAAATCCAAAAAGAGAGAATAATTTGTAATCTCTAAAACTAGCACTAGTAACCAAAGGAGAGAGAGAGAAAAGAGACCTAAATGCTTGAATGGAACCACATATAATTTCAGCCCTTTACATTTTGAGCACATTTTGTAAATTTCTCAACCAAAATAGCTTACTGCAATTAATTAATTAATTGAAATTAGACTGCAAACATATTTATTTAAATTCCTCCATGACAGTAAAATTATGCAGAACAAAAGGCCAAAAAAAAAGCATTGAAACATTGTAGAGAGACATTCAATTCCAGCAGCATTATGAGATTGTGAAGAAAAAGTACTTACTAAAATTTAGGGCTAAATGAAGACCGGCGGAGTCATTTTCCTTCTCCCTTCCAATAGTTTCTCTTGAACGAAATGGATGTAGTCTTTGTATCCTCTTTCACAAAGTAGACTATTGAATTTAAAAACAGTGATCAAGAGATTCAATAGCTTCTCTGCCAAGGTGTAAGACTATAATATTATTGATTATCAAAAAAAAAAAAAGACTGTAATATTATTAGCATCCGCAATTTAAAAACATGCTTTTTCTTTATCTGCGCGCTGGTCCCCTATGACAAATTCTAAAAAAAAAAAGAGAAGAGAGACAAAAGATAACAAAGCAGTGTTGAATCGGACTGCCGGTCTTCTTGTAGTCGGATCCCCAACTTTTTGGAATGTTCCAAATTCTACTTGAGAATCCAAATCCGGGGTCAATCCCGCAAAAACATCTCCGAACAAGGTTCTAGCACCATGCCAAATGTGTCCGAAGAAGAAGAGCAAAGCAAATGAAGCATGTCCAAAAGTAAACATACCCCCCGGACTGCTCACGAAAAACACCATCGAATTTCAAAGTAGCACGATCTAATTCAAAAATTTCACCCGATTGAGCGCGTCTAGCATATTTTTCCTTGGCGACGGGATCACTATAACTCACTCCGTTGAGTTCGCCGCCGTAGAACTCAACAGATTACACCTACTTGTTCAACACTATACTTCGATTCCGCCCTCCGAAAAGGAACATCCGCTCTAACAATTCCGTCATCGTCTACCAAAACGACTGGGAATGTTTCAAAAAAAGGTAGGCATACGACGTACAAAAAGTTCACGTCCTTCTTTATCTCTAAAGACGGGGTGTCCTAACCATCCAACTGCTATTCCATCCCCGCTATCCATCGAACCCGGCCTGAATAATCCCCCTTCTCTCGGATTATTTCCGATGTAATCATAAAAAGCTAATTTTTCAGGAATTTTAGACCGGGTTTCGATAAACTTTGATTTTTTCGCTAGCCCAAGACTAACTCTTCGATATATTTCTTCGTGGAAGTAGCCCCGATCCCATTGATAACGAGTGGGCCCAAATAATTCGATCGGAGTAGTTCTTGAACCATACCACATAGTTCCGACAACAACAAAAGCGCAAAAAAGAAAAAGCAGCGATACTACTAGAAAGGACGGTTTCAATATTTCTCATACGCAATCCCTTGTATAGACGTTGTGGGGGCGGACACTAAGATGGAATAGACCCGCTAATATTCCCAACGTCCCTCTGCAATATGATGAGAGGCTATTCCTCCCGGAACAAAAGGATCAAAACCTTCCACGCCCCATGCCGGATCTACGGGTTGTACTTTTCCTGTTAGTCCATAAGGATCGGACACCCATATTCCAGGACCATACAAGCCGGTTACATGAAATGCACCAAAACCAAAGCAAGCCACCCCTGAAAGAAATAAATGAATTCCAAAGATCTTAGGCAAATCCAAAGAAGGTTTCCCTGTCGGTTCATCGGAAAAAATTTCTAGATCCCAATATACCCAATGCTAGATAGCCCCAAAAAGCATAACCCAGAAAATACAATATGTGCCCCGACTACACCTTCGTAACTCCAAATACCCGGATTAAATTCTGACCCCTCCTGTGATACTCCAACTGCTTCATGAATTGGTTATTCCTAAACGAGTCATGAAGGGTATAACGAACATACCCTGCCTCCACATTGGATCAAGAACAGGGTCGGAAGGATCAAAAATGCTAATTCATACAGAGCCATCGAACCGCCCAACCGGCAACCAGAGTTGTATGCATTATATGAACAGAAAGTAACCGGTCGGGATCATTCAATACAACGGTATGAACACGATACCAAGGCAAACCCATGGAAATACCCCTTTATCAAAGATAAATAAACACTACGTAACTTTATTGCATTCGAAAAGACTCTAGTATTACTATCCTATGGACCTCCCCCTGTCCGGTGAATTATTTCGGAGAGGGGGTTAATATTTGTTCTATTATGTTGGTAATAAAATAATGGAACAATTCTATTCGTAGGAACAAAGAGAAGCAGATTTATTCTATACTCGATAAGTATCAATATGCAACGGGGACTAATACCATTTTCTATGAGAGAATACGTACATATTTATTCATTGCCCCTGTTCGTAATAATTTGACTTTATTCGTTATGTTTTTCTTTATGATCTTTTTGAATCTAAAGCTAAAAGCCAATATTCTAAAGACAAAAAAATTATATTGTTACGTTTCCACATCAAAGTAAAATAGAGTGCGCAGCTCTTTTCTCTTTCAATTAATGTCGATTGGTGTTCCAAAAGTACCTTTCCGATGTCCCGGAGAGGAAGATGCATCTTGGGTTGACCTATAGTGCGACTTGTCATATATATTGGGCCATATGGGATTTCCCCATTCTTGCCCACAATCGAGATATCATGTGTTTCGCCCAATAAAGATTCATTGAATCATCAAAAGTTTGGAGCGTGAAGTACAATTAGATCCATTTTTGGAGGATTCTTATTACTATTATCAATTAGAATTACTATTATCAATTAGAAAAATTTATGGTTGTCTTGATCGGACTAAAAAAAAATGGAAGTATCCAGGCTCCGTTTAGAAAAACCCAAGATTTTGAGTTCTATCAGAAATGATTCAAGCAAGTTGATCTTAAACTGTTAATGAACAAATAATGAACAAACTCGATAGAACTGTTAATGAACAAACTCGATAGAAGTGAATTGAAAAAGTAGAAAGTAATAACAAAAAGAAATGGTAATGCGAAGTGCTTGTCCTATATGTGCAAATCAAAATTGGGCGAATCTTTACCGGAGTACAACATAAACCTAAAAAGATGAAAGACACCCACTCGAGAACAAGAGAATACCATCGCGATTAGGGTTGAATCTCGATGAAACAATATATCAATGAAAAGTTAATTCAATAAGTTTAGTGATTTTTGTTATTTTTTTATTTATGTATAATTTCTAGTAAAAAGCCGTCTTTATTGAAGAAGACAAACCCTTTCTTCGTTAGAAGTCGGAAAGAACCTAAAAGAAAGAGGACTGGAATCCATATATTGATTTTTTTTTTGTTTTCACAATTTTTTTGAACCGTATGCATCAAAAGACACGTGTACGGTTCCTAAGGGCTACAATTGTACCCTAATCAACCGACTTTATCGACAAAGATTCCTTTTTTTAGCACAAGTTGTTGATAGCGAGATCTCAAATCAACTTATTGGTCTTATGGTATATCTCGCTATTGAGGATCCGACCAGGGATCAATATTTGTTTATAAACTCTCCCGGGGGTTGGATACTACCTGGACTAGGGCTTTATGATGCTATGCAATTTGTACCACCAGATGTCCATACACTAGGCATAGGGTCGGTCGCTTCAATGGGATCTTTTATCTTGGCCAGAGGAGAAATTACCAAACGTATGGCATTCCCTCACGCTTGGCGCCAATGATTTAAGAGAAAAAGAAGACTATGCCTTCGCCCCTAGGAAATAGGAATATATATTAAGTAAAAATAGCATGGCACTTGAATTCGATATGATAATGATAAAATTTTGCATTGTTTTTTCAAAACATTAGATTATGTATCGAGGGAGTAGTATGAGAGAAAGGGTATTTCCGATTTTCTCTTATTTATCGCGGGAGCCCACCATCGTCACAAACCTTTTTTGTTCACACCGAAGGGCTCTTAAAAATATCTCTATTATGTTATGCGGTTATGCAAGGAAAAAAACAGGATTTTTTCTTTGATTGGCTCAAAAAGAAACTTTGGGATTGCTGAATCACAAACAAAAAAAAAATGAATATATTAATAATTAATTAATATTAATATAAGACAACGGAGCCATCATAGTACTTTTTAAGTATTCCAAAAGGAAGGGTGGTCATTTGATAATTTAGACCACCAGGGTCTGGTATATTTAACTTTTCCCTTTCTTGGAGGGTAAAGGTCAATTTTATTGTAAAGCCGTATGCATATGCAATGCATCAAAGATGCCCGTACGGTTGTTCAATACTATCCTTTTTCCTATTATATTAGTCTTTATCTTTCTTTTCTCTTCGTTTTATCATGCGAGATAGAAGAACTTTTTATTATGTTCTATCATCGGGGTAATGATGCATCAACCTGCTAGTTTATTTTGTGATACACACGGGAGACGTTTCCTTTTTGTTATATTAGAAGGAAAAAAATAAAACAATAAAACCCATGAAAAAGACAAAATCAAGAATTGTGTTCACCATTGTCCAATTCTTTCCTTGGCGAGACAGATCATAAATCGAAATGATGGTTGCACACAACTCACAATCTCAAAATTGGCTTCTTTCTTCTTTCTTTCTGTCGCTCCGTTTCATCTTCTTTTTTTTTTCTTTTTTTTTAATTTTTTTTTCGGATTTACATTTTTTACCCTTTTCTTTAATTAAATGAATAATAAA
>JAHSUH010001581.1:0-7500 GCA_025388415.1 Cynanchum wilfordii
ATTTTAATTTTTATAATTTTCTAATAATAGTAATTCATAAATTTATTTTTTATAATTTTCATAAACATTAATTATTATTATACTTGTATTATATTTAATAAAGTGACGTAAAAATTAATTGAAATTATAATATATTATAATATTAAAATAATATTTTATGTATTAATGTAAAGTATTTTTTTTTTGACTTGTGTTTATATATTCAAGTAATTTTAATTTAAGATTTATTTTTATATTATTGAATTAAGTAATTTAATAAATTTATATTATATATTGACATAAAAAATATTTTATTGAAATAAAAATATTATATATTGACATAAAAAATAATTAATTATAGTTATATAAATACTCTTATAACGCGCTCTTGATTTTTTTTTTCTCTCTTCCCCTATATTGCTTACATTTTCCAACTGTTGCAGAGCAAACCCTAGCTTGCCCAAATACACCAAATTGTGTTGATGGTGTGACCAATGAAGATGTTGTATCGTTATACTAGACACAAGAGCAACCCAGCTTTCTAATATATACACCAATATATAAAAAAATTTATTCAATTTTATTTGAATAAAATATTTTTTATGTCAATATATAATATAAATTGATTAAATTACTTAATTCAATAATATAAAAACAAATTTTAAATTAAAATTATCAAAAAAAATTACTTTACATTAATACATAAAATATTATTTTAATATTATAATATATTATAATTTCAATTGATTTTTAGGTCACTTTGTTAAATATAATACAAGTATAATAATAATTAATATTTATGAAAATTATAAAAAATAAATTTATGAATTACTATTATTAGAAAATTATAAAAATTAAAATTTATAAATAAATTAAAAAGAGAAAAAAAATAGAATTTAAATATTTTATTAAAAAAAATTGAGAGTCTACTTTGCCAAAGTAGACTCTCATTTTTTTAATAAAATATTGAGGATCTACTGGCAAAGTAGATCCTCATTTTTTTTAATAAAATATTGAGAGTCTACTTTGCCAAAGTAGACTCTCAATATTTTATTAAAAAAATGAGAGTCCACTTTGCCAAAGTGGACTTACTATATTTTGGGAAGAAGGTGAAAAAGCAACCATATTTTAAGAAAAAATCCAAAATTTGCCATATTTTGAGAATAAACCCAACATTTAGAGAATAAAAGAGATATTTTCTTGCCCTCTTTCATGTTTTGAAATATTCCTATTTAGTGAGCAAGAGACAATACTTCTTGTCATTAATTTTTTTGTAGGTCATTTGGCATTCCTAATATCTAGTTGGACGTGAATCACCATCCAAGTCAACTTTTTTTTTTTTTGATGAATGTTGACTTCATTAAAATAGCAAACAGAAAGTCCCTCTACAGAGGAAAACAAACCAAACAACACAGGAAAAACAACGGAACAGGAAAAACCAAAAGGAACCAACAACAACAAAAAGCGATAAAATATACAGTAGCTAGAACAAGCATCTAAGTTCCTCCTTTGTCGCACCATACTGGCGGAAGTGTGGTGACATCCAGGGATCCACACATGAGCAGTGGGAAAGCCCACTTGGCCAGATTATGGGCACATCGATTGCTATCACGCAGCACATGATTCAGCCTCCAAAACCGGTGGTGCCCCTAAGAGTTTCCTTCCGCCATTAAGTTGTTGATGGCTCTCCATTCATCATATTGCTCTACCCCATTCAAGGCCATGATAACATTGAATGCGTCACCCTCAAAATCCACTTGTTCTAGACGAAGTTCAGCTGCATTCTGTAGTGCTTGGATAACCGCTTCGGTCTCGGCACAGTAAGCGTTGTCGGACATGAAGCGGTTCACCCAAGCTCTTAGAATATTACCGTCATGGTTTCGAAGCACAACTCCAGTAATTGCCTTGCCATCAATGAAAGCTGCATCAAAGTTGATTTTTAGGGTTCCTTGGTTGGGACAGGTCCAAGCAGTTGGGATGAATGATCCTAGCCGATTCCTCCTTTTGGCACGTCTCTGTACTCCGCCTTGCCAGTAGCTAATGTATGCCATATTAATCGACTTGGATAGTTCCTCCCACGAGGTAGCAGCTTTCCCTTTCAAAATAAGATTTCTCTCCATCCATAAACGTTCCATGAGGATAACAGCAAAATGGGCCATTTTATCCTTCTCCATATCATCTAAGGGGAGGAAATTATCCCTTCCCGGAATAAAAGCAATCCATATGTCCGGACTTATATTACAGAAAGCATCAAAATTAATACACCAAGGAGAGTTGTACCAAATAAAACGGTTGATGGGGCATTCCATAAACAAGTGTTGGGGGACTCAAGTATAGTTATGATCTTCAATATGACATTACATAGTGCAATGGGTCGGAACTGTTCAACCCAGGACGCTCCTTTGATCTTAGGAATGAGAGCGATGAAGGTATGATTGAAAGAGGGTTTCATTCTACCAAACCTGAAAAAATCTTGTACCTCCCGGATCACATCTTTGCTGACTATGCCCCAGTAGTGTTTATAAAATGTCACTGAAAACCCATCAGGTCCTGGGCTTTTATAGTTTCCCATGGAAAGTAGTGCGCTATAGATTTCAGCCCCATCAGGACAGCCGCACAACTCCTCATTAATTTGGGGTGTAATGGTAGGTATAATAATATCCTGCAGGGAATCTGGGACAGCGGGATGCACACTAGAAAATAAATGCTTAAAGTAAAATTCGAATTCTGTACCTATAAGCTGACGTTCATTGATCCGATCATTCGCAGAATTCAGAATTGAGGATATAAGGTTATGCCTGCGATGAATGAGTGTAGTGACATGGAAAAAATGAGAATTTGAGTCGCCCTCCTCTATCCACTTTGCTTTTGATTTCTCCCGCCAGAAAGTTGTCTCTCGCTTCTCCATTTCTGCTAGGTCGCGCACAACTGCTTGCTCCGATTGTGTGCTGCTGGGATCAGGGATTTGGTTCTGGAGCTGTTCAATAGTCTGTCGCAGCTGTTGTATCTTCTGATGAATATTTCCAAACACTTGCTTGTTCCATTCCTTGAGAGCATTCTTTGTGTTCTTAATTTTGGAGGTAAGCGAAAGTCCCTTGGTCCAGGCGTTATGGATAACCATGCTAGTATCCGGATGATCCAGCCACATCGCTTCAAAGCGAAACGGTTTGGGGAAAGAGTGAGAGAGTGGGTTCGAGTTGAAGAGGAGTGGTTTGTGGTCCGAGTGGACTGCGGTGAGATGGGTGATGGAGCCGTGAGGAAAGGAAATTCTCCATTGGTCATTTGAGAAGCTTCTATCCAGTCGTTCCTGGATGTTTGCGGAACCGCATCTACGGTTGCTCCAGGTGTATGGGTGGCCTTGGAAACCTATGTCAATTAGCCCAAAGTCGTTGACAAACTGTTGAAATCCACCCCTGCTGGAGCTGCTAACAAGTCTGCCTCCTATCTTATCTATTTGGTTCAGCAGAGAGTTAAAGTCCCCAATAATATTCCATGGTCCTGAAAAAATCTCGCCGATGACAGCAAGGGAATCCCAGAAAGCAGGACGAAATGATGGCGTTGGCGGTCCATAAATGAAAGTAAACCGCCAAGGGTGGGAACAATTATCATCCGGAACAAGACTATTAATAATATTATCATTAGACAAAGTAATTTGGAAATTGATGGCATCATGCCACATCAAAACTAAACCCCCCGATCTGCCTTTAGAGGGTACAAATTCGAAACAATCAAAACCAAACAAATTAACAAGGTTCTCCATACTAGTATAACAACAAATCTTAGTTTCAGACAAAAAAACGAAATCGGGACGTTGAGAAGAGATGAGCCTCTTTAGATGTCGAACCGCCGCAGGCTGGCTCATTCCTCGGCAGTTCCATGCAATTCCGATCATGGTGTGTGGGGGGATGGGTTGCTGCCCATCACCCCATTCTCGGTTTGGTGTGAGTTCCCCTCCATGTTCACAATGTTGCGTCGAATGCTTCGGGCTAGTCTCTTGACGTGGATCAGCCTTCGACATGTTATTACGACCCTTTCCTCCTGCATTGCTGTTTCCTCGGTGACAACCGATTCATTTGAAAGATCCCCCAGTATGGGTGTGTTGGGAGAGGTTCATGCGGGACATGGCTTCATGCACCGAGTCCACGTTGTTCCGCTTCCGTGTTTTAACCAGTTGTCTTTGGGAGGAAGTCAGTTTCCTCTTGCGTCTTTCCTATGTATCTGGATCGGGCCCCCGTAGGACGAGCCATGCTGGATCCGAGAGGGAGGATGTGGGTTATGTGACTGGAGAATACGCCCTCTCCTGTTGATGAAAGGGGTGGACTATGATTTGTTTGTCTGTGCTAGCCCAGTTTGTGATGTGGATCTGTGGGATATGGGCTGGTTCGTCCCGGTGGGCCTTGATAAGTCATAAGATTTCATAATTATTATATTTAATTCTCTTACATTTTCATTAGATATCGAACTAATTTGTGGAATTTATGTTTGTTTTAATGATAGTGGTGGAAAGTCAAAGATCAAACAGAATTTGACTAAAAGACTTATTTTTAGTCATCAATTATTTCAAGAATGTCTTTGAGAGGAAGAATTAAAATTTGAAACGGATGATTATCAACAATTCCCAAGATATTTGAAGATAAAATCAAATTATCTTATCTTTATTATTATTTTATTAGTTATTTGAGAGAGATAATTATCTCCTATTTTAATTAGGATTTTATTTATTTATTATTATTCTATTAGGATTCGAGAAGTTAGGAAAAACTTTATAAATAGGCCTACTCTACATTCTTTTCTTTACCAAGTTTTCAAGATTTAGAAAGAGAAGAGAGATGGAGATCGCGATGGCCGCCTAAGCTTCAATTCAGTCCGGGGAATGATTCCAAGACAAGTTCTGAGTTCATAATCTACACAAATTCCGGGTTCTAAGCTAATTTCCAATTTTAAATTCAATACTTTAACAATTCAATTTTTAGATCGATTGACTAAATATTGAAGAAGTGTTTTTACTTGATTCTTTTGATGATTGTTAATTTGATTAAGTTGAGATTTTAATATTTGCAATTGATTTCAATTTTGGATAATTTTGTTGATTGACGAATTGCCTTGATATTATAACGGTTCTTAGATTAAACTTGGATTGATTGATTGGGCGATCGTCTATGATATCCTTTTGTTGTTTAATCGAATTCTAGTCGATTGTTAGTAGGTGATACGAATGCTAATTAGGGATCCCATTTAGTTTTCAATCAAGGAATTGATTTATTAATTCGGAAATTCATTAAGGAACGAGGAAGAACTTGGATTGAATCATTACCCTAGGACTGAAATATTTAAATCCGATACTTGCGTTTTTCTTATTAGCTAATTGTTTTCTACAATTTCCCAATCTAAAAATCCCTCTTTTATTGTTTTATTATCTTATTAATTGATTTCGATTAGGTTTCTTAGGGAAAGCGACTCGGTGAACACCCTAAACTGCTCATTGATTTAATTGAATTAATCTTGGCCGATTTGACGACAATCGTGTAATTCTAAAACCCTACCAAGATTTTGGCGCGTCGTTATGGGAACACTCACTAAGTTATTTCTTTTCCCTTTTCTTGTTTTATTTTGTTTTACATTAAGGACAATGTTGCATTCAAGTGTGGGGGAAGAACAATTTTTATTATGCTTTTTTCGTGTTTTGGTTTTGGTTTTTTTTTTTTCCCATATAAAAATTTTAAAAAAAAAAAGTTTTTTCTTTGCGTTTTGTTTTATGTTATTTTCTCAATTTTTTGAATATTTTCAAACTTTTAGCTTACTCCGAGAAGATATATTGATGAGTGATTATGAAGTTTGATTTACTCTGCCTATGATTTTTGCTAATTATCAAAATGCTAAGATCTTGAGGGTTGATTTGGTTAAATTTGTTGACGCTTGATACTAGCTTGGTTATAGGAAATTTCGATTATTTGCGCACATCTAGTTTTGATGAGTTGTTTGATTGATGGATCACTCTTGAAACACTTAGTTGATGGTATTAGATCATTTGGGGTTTGTGATGGTATCGTAGTTGTTGCTGGAAGGATTTTGAGAAAAAATGCCACCAATATAAATTGATTTTAATAAAGAAAAGAAAAATTGATTTGACTACTCGAGAATCACTTCTTATGAGAACTTAATGCCCGGTAACCTAAGATCCTTGTGATCCGGGGGAGCTCCGGAGTGGAACTCGCTACATGGGTAGTTCAAATTGAAAGTAAAACAACATCCACTGGACTAAATAATAATAAGGTTAGTCTGCGAGTATTCTTGATTACTTGAGAACCGCCCGCCGAAGGGAACTTAATGCCTGGTACCCTAAGGTCCTAGTGATCCGGGAGTTGCGGAAGTGGAACTCACTACATGGGTAATTTAAGTTAATATGTGAAAGTAGACGAAACCACAAAAATTGATTATGAGTACTAACTAAAAGTGGCACCAAACTTGAGATTCCAAGGGTGATTGTGATTAGTTGTTATGAATTCCGATTGATTGAGTTCTTGTTGTATTAAGTTGTTGAGAGGGGAAGTCATTGATTGAATGATAAGTCAAAATTGGAACACACACTACACCTCGAGGAAATTTTATGATTGAGCGAGTATTGAATGGATATGAGTTTTTCTAGTTTGATTTCTCTTTATTTATGCATAAAGATAATTGATGAGGCAACTATGAGTACTTTCATTCTTTAAATAACATGTTCTTGAAGGATAGACTTGTTGAATATAAACTGAATAATTTTTGCGAAATTATGTATAGTAGTTTGCTTGAGGACAAGCATGATTTAAGTGTGGGGGAATTTGATAAGTCATAAGATTTCATAATTATTATATTTAATTTTCTTACATTTTCATTAGATATCGAACTAATTTGTGGAATTTATGTTTGTTTTAATGATAATGGTGGAAAGTCAAAGATCAAGCAGAATTTGGCTAAAAGACTTATTTTTTTAGTCATCAATTATTTCAAATATGTCTTTGAGAGGAAGAGTTAAAATTTGAACGGATGATTATCAACAATTCCCAAGATATTTGAAGATAAAATCAAATTATCTTATCTTTATTATTATTTTATTAGTTATTAGAGAGATAATTATCTCCTATTTTAATTAGGATTTTATTTATTTATTATTACTCTATTAGGATTATGAGAAGTTAGGAAAAACTTTATAAATAGGCCTACTCTATATTCTTTTCTTTACCAAGTTTTCAAGATTTAGAAAGAGAAGAGAGATGGAGATCGCGATGGCCGCCTAAGCTTCAATTCGATCGGGGAATGATTCCAAGACAGGTTCGAGTTCATAATCTACACAAATTCGGGTTCTAAGCTAATTTCCGATTTTAAATTCAATACTTTAACAATTCAATTTTTAGATCGATTGACTAAATATTGAAGAAGTGTTTTTACTTGATTCTTTTGATGATTGTTAATTTGATTAAGTTGAGATTTTAATATTTGCAATTGATTTCAATTTTTGGATAATTTTGTTGATTGAGAATT
>JAHSUH010001581.1:1342500-1410000 GCA_025388415.1 Cynanchum wilfordii
ATTAAAAAAATAATAATATTATCTTCGTTTAAAATTTAATTTTATATTTAAAAATATTAAATTAAATATTAAAATTTTTAAAAAAAATTCTCTTTTAAAAATAACAGAAACATCATTTATAATTTAAAGGTCATAAAAGATGAAAATCACTAAAAGATTTTAGAAAGAAATATGAATTAGTTCTAAATATTTTGTCCCACCAAAATATAGGTTTTACCCACTAATTAGATATAAATATGAATTGTATATATAGTTTTAGAGAGAGAGAGAAAGTAGTTTTTTAGTATTAAAAAAAAAAAAAAAAAAAAAAAAAAAAAAAAAAAAGATAATTGAAGAATTGATAGAGCTTTCCACCGCCCATGGGATGGATACATTCGAGTTGATTTGCCAAAAAGCAACTGTTTTTTTAATTGTTTAATTTTTCTTTAGAAACTTTCATGTGAGTTCAATACATATATAGTATGTATATATATATATATACATATATTATATGTATCTATATATGTAATAATAATAATAATTAAAAAGGACTATGTATATATACACTGACTTTTGGCCTCTATTCAATACTGACTCATTCTTTCTCTTTATTATGCTTAAAGAAAAACTTAAAAACAAAAATGTCACGTTATAACTACACCTAATCCTTCTCATGATCATATACCTTAGCCCTCCAAATTCCACTCTTCTTTTTCTTTTCTTCCCATATTTACCATTACCCACAAATATATTAAAATAATATATATATATATATATATATATATATATATATATATATATATATATATATATAAAGTACGTTAAAATTAGACAGAATGGTTCTCAAAATTTTAGAACAAAGAGAATAGTTAATATACTATGATCACTGAATTATAAACCTTCTTATAAAACTCGATTATCTACAAATATAATTAATATTCCTCATGTAAAATTAAAAAATTTTATCCAATAAGGTACCTTAATGTCTATTGAATCAAAAAAAATTCTTTTTATATTAATATTTTTATATATACTTATAAATCATTGTGAATTCGAGTTATAATCTAATAAAAAATCGGGATATAAAATTCTTTAAGAAGATTTTACCTACTATTACCATTCTTGTCAAGATTTGGACCCGCAAAACCGTGTTGCGACTATTCGGGTGTAGCTCTTAGTGCCCATAGTCCGGGTTGGCTACCTAGCACCCATCGTCAACTATTTGGTGTTGTCCTCACTGTACCAAAAGAATACCCCGAGTTGACTAAGAACACCTAGACCTATTCTTATATACCATTATACATTCACTTATCATTTTGATGTGGATGTGGTATCACAATTCTAACATAATACTCTGTTTTATTTTATTTTATTTTTTTAAAGAAAATATTTTGAATTATTGATTTTTTTAATCTCAAAAATTATTTTCCTTCAAATACGACTTAAATCTATGATTTTACATTAATATTTTATATTATTACTAATTGAGTTGTATATGTTTTTCAATCATTATTTTTTTATGAAAATTTGAATTTTTTTTCCCAAACAAGGCTTAGAGTTAATGTAGAACAAAAGTGAAAAACCAAATCCAATAATGAATCATTCAAGATTCTGAATTTCGTATTCAGTGGTTTAATTATAGGATTAAATTAATAATATATATATATGAAGAATATATTTAAAAGTATTAAATAGCTTAAAATAATTTTAATTTAGCAAACTAGGGATTTAGTTGTTTAAATTTAAATATATATATAAAAAATGCATAATTATGTATTTATTATATTATATATTTGTGTCAATTAAATATATTTTTCCTTATTATTTTTTAAAATATTGATCATAATAATGACTTGAATACTAATTTATAAAAAACCACTGAGTTTTTATAATCATAATTAAATACAATAACGGTCAAAAAGTGCCACTAGTCCAATTTAGTCATTATCTTTTAAAAGAAAGTAAAATTAATTTTTTTTATAAAAAAATCAATAAACATTAATTATATATTATAAAAAATATTACAAATATAAAAAAATAATTATTTTTTATATTCGCATAATCATTTTAAACTCTAACTGATTTAAAATTATTAAATTACGTCTTTTTAGAGAAAACTCTCCAAATATCTATTTCTTACTCATTCTTTTCAAATTATTTTTAAACGTTTTATTTTGAATTTTTAAGACAAGTATTTTATCCTCATATAATCAAATATTTTGTATTAATTTACTTAAAACTTTAAAAGGAAAATAATTTGAAATGATATCAAGGTGAGAAATCCTGTTTTTGACTCATATATTTGACTTTATTTTGTTGAATATTGTTAAGACATTAATTCTTGTTAGGAAAATTTAAATTTGGTCCACACATGTAAGCACTATTATGTAAGATTTAAAGTTTCAACAAAATTTGTTATGCATTATTATTTTAAATATAATATATATATATATATATATATATATATATATATATATTTTGTTACAAGCATCCCTTATATGAAGTTATTATCCGGATTAATTTAGATTCGATATGAGTTGCGTTTGTAAAGTCTAACTTTTTGTTTGAAGAAATGCCAATTAACATTGAATTTGTGACCTCATCAAGATTGATCAGAATGATGAAATATAACTTAATTGGTTAGATATTTTCCACTTATTATCGGATAAAAAGTTACGAGTTTAAGTTATGACACTGGTGAAAAATAAAGAAGAATGAAATTGATTTCAATCTTTACCCAACCTTTGGAAATCCTACACAACATGCATAGTATAATAGTAATAGTATTTGTGGAACAAAATGTTTCCAATTATCTTAAGGTGAAAAAATGTAATTAAATAATAATACAATTTTTTTTTTTTTTTTTGTGGATATAAATAATAATACAACTAATTAATGAATGATAATAATATTCCTTAATTAAAATGAAAGTATAAGGTTAAGGTCAGTGCAAGACACATCATTTGGGACCCACACACAAGATCTCATTGAACTAAGATCAATGGTGAGAAATAAGGTTGTGAAGACCAATTGTGGCATGACACTCCACACTAGGAATCAATTTCCATTTTTCTTTTATATTTTGCCCCAACATCATGTCACCATGTACTCAAATAAATAATACATTTATTTTTTTATATATATATATATTATTTCCTCTTTTTTCTTGAAGGATTTTATTTTTATTTGTTAGAAAATTAACCAATATAATTTTCATATTAAGTGGGATAATAAATATAAAGAAAAAAAAAAAAAAAAATCCAAAGAAGCTTCCTTTTCTTTTCTTTTCTTTCTCCTTTTTCTTTGCCATCTTTCATCTTCTTCCTCATCTATTTATTATTATTATTCTAAAAAGCCATGGTAAAATTAATTTTCCCCCAAAAAAAGAATAATCAAAATCAGAAAAGTCTTTAGTCAATAACAAAGAGCAACAATATTCTTTGATTTAATTAATAGAAAAAACAACAATAATATATATTTGGAAAAAATAAAAATGGGGAAGATAAGAGAATAAAACCATCAAGAAAACAAGAAATTTTATAAAAGCAATGTAGTAAAGACTAAAGAAAGTTGAAACATTTACTTCATATACAATACAAACAAGAAGGGGGTCATACATACATAAACACAACCTCTCCCTTCCCTTCCCTTCCCCTCCCTTCTCTTCCCTTTCCTTTTCTCATTTCATCTTACTTTCACAACCATTTATTAGATTCCTTCAAACTCCAAATGGTCTTTTCTGATTTCCATTGGATTGTACAGATTCTGAGCTAAAAAACCCATCTTTTTTTTTTTCCCCTGTATTTGGTTGTTTAATTTTGGAGTTGGGTTTACTGTTTTTTTTTTTTTTTTTTTTTTTTTAATTTTTTTTTCTGGGACTTTAGGATACAAAAACTGCTCTCTGGGTCTTCTTGGGTTTTTGGTGTTTTCTGCACAACTTTATTGCAGAAAAAGCTTGATACCCAGTAGTATTTGTGGAAGTAAAGGCTGAAGAATAATAATTGAACAAA
Organism: Cynanchum wilfordii; assembly: GCA_025388415.1. NCBI lineage: Eukaryota > Viridiplantae > Streptophyta > Magnoliopsida > Gentianales > Apocynaceae > Cynanchum > Cynanchum wilfordii. The sequence continues at coordinate 1,346,490 of JAHSUH010001581.1, forward strand.
TTTATTTTTAGAAAAAAATTTGGTTTTTAGACTTTTTTTTTTCCCTCTTTATATAATATAATATATATTTGGGTGTTCTTCAACTACTTTTCCCCAGAAAACTTGTTTCTTTCTCCTATTTTCTTCTGAATTTTCTTTAATTTAATTTTTCTGAAATTAACCTACAAAAGGAAATTAAGGGAGATGGGAAAGCAAGGACCTTGCTACCACTGTGGTGTTACAAGTGAGTTTCATTTTTTTTTTTTTTTCTTTCCTTCAACGTATTTTTCCAAAACAATTTCTTAAATATTGAAGGAAAAAATAGATTCTTTTTGGATTTTTGACTTGTAATTTGATTTCTAATATTCTACGGTATATTTTGATGTTTGGATTAGTTGTTTCAGTATTGAAAATGAATGCCCAAATGCTAATTTGTTTCAGAAGAAAAGAGGTTACCTTGTTCAATGGAAAAAAAGTTGTTGGTAATCTATGCTGTAATGACTTGTAATTTTCTCCTTCTATGAATCTTTTGATTTCATTGATTCATTCAAGCTTCAATTGTTCTTATGAAACTGGGTTTCATTTTCTCTGTAATTTCTGCCTTCCTCTATTGCCCTTGAATCACCCTTTGACTCTATTGAACAATGTATGACTAATGAAAACTTAACTGAGTCATTGAAAAAATTTTCAGTTTCTAATTCCATTAAAAGCGTTTATACTAATTGTATTCATTTCCTGACGTGAAGTTTGTTCCTTGTCTCAAACACCCAACTTGCTTGGAAGAATTTTCTTGAAGCATTTTGATTTTGATTCCATTAATGAAAATTCAATTCTTCACTTGATTTAAAGGCCGTTTTGTTTACCCTACAAAGGAATTCTGGATAAGAACCATTGCCAATTCATTGCTGGGCTTTGCTCTAGTTCATCTTCTTAAACTCTGCAAAATGAAGACTGTCACTTACTGATTTTCTGCTAGAGTGGATTCTCACTCAACACTACTGTTGGTGTATAAAATTTGTGGAACATTTTACTCTGTCTGAGTAATTTTGTGCCATCATTCGCTTCCATGTGACCTCAAAGTCTTCTCTTCTGTTTGATTCTTGTCATTTTCTCTATGTTTTTGCAGCATTTACTTCCATTTTCATCCACTACACACTGTAATCTTCAAGTTGTTGTATTCTTGACCTCCTCTTGTTGAATAAATTGATCAGCCTTAACGCTTTATTTATAGTCTCCTTTTACTATGGAACCCGATGTTGCTTGCAGTTGCTAATTACATAGGAGAGTTGCCTATCTCTTGTAGGGATTCTATAGTACTTGAAATTGTAGCCAAGTTAGATTGTTCAGGTTCAGATTTTTCTGTTTGTCTTGAAGTTGTAACTTCTTGTAATATAGAATCTATATTATCTTAGAAATGAAGGAAAGATAGTAACATCGCGGAAATGTAGTTTTAAGGACTTAAAAGAAGTTGTATTGAATTCATTCTCAGCCATAAACTGAACTTATCATTTGCCTGCCATTGCTCATCATGTATAATTATACTTTACTTTGAGTCCCTTCTTTGCTCTTCTTTGTTTTTCATTTCTATCCCATGTAGTTATTTTTTCTCTGATTTGTAAAGATGATTAGATTATACACTGCCAGTCATTGACGAATACTTTTGTCATTTTCTAAATCAATTGTGGTGGTTGATGCTGCAGGCACCCCTCTTTGGCGCAATGGACCTCCAGAGAAGCCAGTACTTTGCAATGCATGTGGATCACGATGGCGAACAAAGGGCACACTTGCAAACTATACCCCTTTGCATGCCAGGGCAGAACCAGATGACTTCGAAGAATACAGGATTTCTAGGGTGAAAACCATCTCTATTAAGAATAAGGAGGTTAAAGTTCTTAAGCGGAAGCAAAGTCATGACAATGCTGAAGTTGGAGCATTATTTGCATCTGATAGTAATCAGAGCTTTAGAAGAGCCATGGATGAAGACACAAGTAATAGATCAAGTTCTGGCTCTGCAATATCTAATTCTGAGAGCTGTGCTCAATTTGGAAGTGCTGATGCAAGTGATTTGACTGGTAGGTCAGTTGGTTACTTAGGATTCATGTCTAGAAATATCATGCTTTGTGTGTGTAAAAAAAAGATATCATGGTAATAGAACAGTGGTTTTGATGTTCCGGAGGATGTGAATCTCTTTAACTTCCATGCCTTCCAAATTGAAGATCTGTTACCTTCTATTACAATGATGCATGTGTTGATATCAATCATCTTTGTTCAAATACAATGGTTTTGAAGATACATTTATCTCCTTTCAGGTCCAGCCCAGCCAATGGTATGGGATTCAATGGTTCCATCAAAAAAGAGAACTTGTGTTAATCGTCCCAAACCATCTTCTGTTGAAAAGCTTACCAAAGATCTACGAACCATCTTACATGAACAGTCTTCCTACTTCTCTGGATCTTCAGAAGAAGATTTGCTTTTTGAGAGTGATAAACCTATGGTCTCTGTTGAGATAGGCCATGGAAGTGTACTTATTAGGCATCCTAGTACCATAGCTCGAGAAGAAGAATCAGAAGCTAGTTCCCTTTCAGTTGACAACAAACTGCATCCTGTGAATGAGGCTTATTCTCGGTTAAATCCGTTTCCTGTACATAATAATAGTTTCAATAAGGGTGTTGATATACCAAGTCCTGGAATAGAGAAAAACAAGAAGCCTATTGGACAGGGCACAGAACAAGAGCAACCCAAAAGGTACTTCTTTGATCTTGAATATATGACAGAGAAAATGCAGTTACTTTAAGGGCTTATTCTGATGTGGATATGAATACATAGCCTATGTGCAATATGTATTTTATTTATATAAACTGATTCCTTTACTTAGGATCTTTAGTTTTCACTTTATCTGGCATAAATGTAAATTCAGGTGCATGAGCTTGGGCAAAAACTTGGATACAACCTGACTTTGGACCAAAAAACCACCCCTTTATGAATTATGAGTTTCAGATTTTTCTGAGAATTTGTCCATCTTTTGTGCTTGCTCTCAAATTGTTTATTCTAAATTTCAGGGACAAAGATCAGCTCGAAAAACTGCAAATTCTAGGTCATCATAATTCACCACTCCGCCATGTGGACTTGAAAGTAAGTTGCAGGTCTTTGATATCTTTGTAGCACAAATCAAATTAAAAACTTGTCTGTATCCAATAAAGCGCTTACTTATCCTCAGTCTGCCTCAATATCTCCTCAGAAGATGAGTGAAAAAAGGAACAAGAATGATAAAACTAATAACAATTTGATTTGCAATGGTTCATTCTCCTCTTGCAATTCTTGGTGTGTCCATTTTCATTAATGGAACATCTATTTACAAGGCATCTCATTTTCAAGCAATTCATTAGCATTTTGTGCTAGACTTTGAATTTGTTGTTCAATCTTTTACAGTATATCAGATTATCTAAGCCTGCTTGTATCTGATGCAGGATGTCCTCAACTATGGTGAATTTGTTAGTTGCTTTACGTATGAAGAACACCAACAATTATTCAAGTATTTACCTTCCGTTGATACCTCTGGACTACCAGAGAGGTATATTCATGTTGATCTTTGAATTCACCCTTTACAGTCATGGAAATAAATGATGCCATTTTTCTAGATTAGTTAACTTAATAGAAATGAGAAAGGATTTCTTATTTATGATTGAGAGACTTAACTCGTAAGTTCAACACCAGAAGGAAAAATGTCAAGGTTCATGTTAAAGTCAAACATAATTCAATGTCGTTACATGCTTTAAAAACTCTCTTTTTAATGTTGTCCTGGTTAAAGCCAAAAGTATTGTATTTAACTGTTAGTTGCGAAATTTCGAGGAAGTTAGTCTTGCATTCTCTTCTAAGATGTTCCTTACTTTTCTCTTTAACAGTCTCAAAAGCATGTTTGGTAGTCTGCAATTTGAGGAGAGTATATCCTCATTCCAGAAGCTTCTTGCTGATGGGGTTTTCGACAACACAATATCTGGGCTCAAGTTAGAGGACTGTAGAATGCTTAAGAGGTTTGTGTTATGCAACTTGTCAAAGTCAAAGTGGGTGGAACATTATAACTTGCTCAAGGTTTGTACTGGTTATCTAAAATTAATTACAATTGGCAAAATACTTCCTCCCCCGCCCCCCCCTTCCACCCCACTCGAAACTCACAGAGAGAACAATCCAAGGAAAAATTGGCAAATATCAATTGATGCAACCTGTTTTCTTGATATAGGATGTAAAAAGTAGTAGTAGTACCAGCATATCGGAAGTTGCAGGAGAATTTAATGACATTGCAACAGGTCACTCAGTGAACGGAAAGAGATCACGAGAAGTACAAAGCCAGAAGTTTTCAGGTCAGCCAATTTCTATATCTTAATTTGACTGACATTAAGAGAATGATAACATTTGAATTTTTCATCCTCCATTTAGATATGCATTTCCTACTGATAACTATACTGGATATGGCGTGCAAGGCAGTTGGCCTTTGGCAGAGAACTCATAGGTTTAGGCCTGTTGTCTGCAGTCTCGCTTCAAATTTTAATTTTTCGTGATTAACATGAGTTTTATTTCTTTTGCCTTGAGTTGTCGTTTAGTATCCTTACACGACGTTAACAATCAACGTAACTAGTTCCATATCATTTGCGGTAATTGTGGTTATTTTCACTCTTCTTCCATAATCTTGTTTATATTTGGATGATTTATAGTGCATGACAATTTCCCATGGTGCATGTAAATGGAGATTTCTTCTATTTGTATCTTTAACATATCTTTTTTTTGTTTGTTTGTTTGTTTGCTTGTTTTGTTTTCCCACCAGGAGCAAAAACTATAATGAAGTGTCCGAAAGCATTGATAATGAAGCCCAACTACGAAAACAGGGAACTCGTTGACAATGATGGCTTGAGCTTCAGTCCAAGAAGTCTATTTGCTCCGCCACCAGACAACAGTTCCCTTGTTTTGGATTCTTTCCATTCCACTGAAGGGAACTCTGATCAGGATCTGCTGCTGGATGTACCTTCCAGCAGTTCTTTCCCTCAGGCTGAACTTCTGCTTCCGAATTCCAGTTTTGGTGCCCAAGCTAGCACTAGTAGTAGTTCAGTATATCCTCATCTTCTCCTCCGCCCCTGACAATAGTCGACAACAGCAACCTATATATACTACAGTAGCTAGGATACCACCACCACCACCACTTCCTCTGCTGTCAAGCCATTGTCATGCCAAAGATGATGATGAACACTGGGAAAACGAGATTTTAAAAAGGTTGCTGTTCTGTTCCTCTTACCTTTTTATGTTCTCCTTTTTCTCGTTGTTCTGCTTATATCGAATTTAGATTTATATGGAAAGAAAGAAAAAGGAAAACATGGGTGCTTTTTTTTGTTTTTGCATTTTTGTATAGGTTGAAAGAAGATTTGTGTCCTATATAGCTCCTAAAAAATGCAGAAGTGGTGAGAACAAACAAACAAACAAACAAACAAACAAGGGGTTTTTGGTATGCTGCACAGTGGTTAAAAAAACTTGTACTTTCTCTCTATACATCTCTTTCTTGTTGGTTACCAAGACTTGTTGTTTGCCATCACTTTACTATCATAATAACTTTGAAATGAATAACCTACCTATACATACATAACATTATATATATGCAAAATAATGGATTGGATTTTTAAATTTTCATCTTGTGGGATTGTTCATCATTATCATCAGAAGAAGAACTCTCTCTGAACACCTTATTTTGCCAATGAAATGAAATGTTGTTTGATAATAGTACTCAGTTTTTGTTTCCATGTATGAATGTTGCCTGAAACTCTCAACAATACAAGGAAAGAGCAGATTTGAGGTTTTTACAGTCTCTGCTTGAACATCTGTGCATTGAGTTAGGAGATTGAAGAAGAGAGTTGTAAAATGACAAAAATTTCCTTTACGAGATCTACATCTGAAATTCAGTGGTTGAAAAATATCAAAAGATTTAGTTAGGAGGATATATTTTTTTTTTTGGTTGCTCACCGGTTCATCGAAGTTTTGCCCCGACTACATCCGGATCTGACCCTGGTCGGGCACTTGGCTATGGTGGGGGAGTTTCTCAGCGAGGATTTTTTGCATGCATAGGATCTCGAACTCGAGACTTGCTTAAGTGGAATCAAACCGTTTACCACTTGAACCAACCCCTATTGGTTAGGAGAATTCTTTTGTCCAATTGAACATTCATGAAAAATAGGGACTATTTGTTCAAACAATAAAAATATGAGATTAAAATGATTAATTTTTCGAATAAATACTACCTACAAGAAACTAGGAAACTAGACTGTACAATTTTGGATTTCCCGTGGAAGAACAATCGCCGGAGTTTAGATCAAGTGGAACCACCGGTTAACTTTTTGTTGCCTGGAAGAGTGGAGTTGGGAGCAATCTTTGACATTCTACACTGTCAATGTCAATCGAAGAGATTTTCCTGACTGTCGGTTTCCGGTGGCACAATTCCGGCAAAGAAGTGGCCGGTGAGTCTAAGTAGGCAGGAAAGGAATCGAACTCTCCGGGGGAAAAAAAGAGCAGGTTTGGAAATTCAATTCCTGAGAAGAAGTTTCTCCAGGGTTTCTGGCTAGAAGGTTAACTAACGGCTAGGTTGGGATTTCCCGCCCGTCCAAATCAATTCAATTAGTTTTTCCTTTTCCTTTTTATTTATTTATTTATTTTTATTCTATATCATTTCTTCACAATTACTCTCTCCATTTTTTAGTTGTCCAAGAAATCGAAATAGAGGTTTTTTTTTTTCCTTAATTTTTTTAAAAAAATTTTTTAACTTAAAAAAATTATAATATTTGTACTTTTTTTAAATTTTTTTTTAAATTTTTGATTTTTTTTTAAAAAAAAATTATGTGTTTTCTTGTTATAAGTCAAAAAGGAGAGAATATTATTTATTATTTTTTTTTACTTGTCGACAAAAAATGATTTTTTTTACTTGTCACATTAAAAAATAAAAAATAAATTTATTAATTTTTTTATATCATAATATACAATTCATATTTATTAATTATTCTTATTGAAATACATTAATTTTGAACCAAAACAATCTATCAATTTTTTAGAAGTTTATTTTTCTTGTAGAGTAATATCATTTTGACATCAAGAAATCGTAAATTAGTTAATAACATTTTAAAGGTCATAAGTTCGTTCGAGACACAATAAAAATAAAATACATCAAATTAAAAAAAAAAAGAAAAAAGTCATATTCACAATAATTTGATAACTTAAATATATTTAATGACGACTAAAATAAGAGAAAAAAAATTAGAAAATGAAATTTTTACACGTGTATTTATATGCAGAGTTCTGAGTGTACTCACCATATGACATCAAGACCCGAGTTTTTGGTACCCGGATTTAACTCAACCCATAAACTCAGCAAAGCTAATGGTGGTGGGTTTTTTTCCTCTGCGTTTCGAGAAGAACTGTTTCCCCTCCTTTTCTGACCGTCCATTTCCCATTGCTATTTATTGTAAAGTTGGTTTGGTAATCCCGATTCCTAAACCGTCACCTATCCGTCTTCCCTCCTCCGCCGATTCCTCCTTTTTTCCCTCTCCCTTCACCGCCGGACATGCAATTTTTCATTATCATCATTTTCTTCTTCTTCTTTTCAAAACAGATTATACAAGCATCACATGTTCGAATTCCATTATTAAGAAGCTAAAATATCCATCTTGCTCAAGTTCTGAGAATCTATGAATCGTACGATGAAGAAACGTAAGACTTTGATTCAGCCGATTTGCATTTTTTATTTATTTTTCTTTTATGTGTATAACCGTATTTAAATTGTGATGATTTATTCCTGACTTAGGCCTTTGGTTGATGTGAATTTGTGAAACTGCACATTTTGTGGTTCTTATGTTGGTGTTTTGTTTGCTTGCAGCTTTTTTTGGCTGATTAGAAGCTGGAAATGTTTGTACCGAGTTGTAGTTTATTTTTCGAATCAGGTATCATTCTCTGGCTATTTATGGGTGATTTTTCATGCAAAATATTTTGCACTCATTTTGGTTTCAGAGGCGCGGGAGATTAATTGCATTTCATTCTTACCTTCTCTCACCTGGATTTTTTTTTTTTTTTTTTGGTTCAAATCAATTGCTACTTATTTTCTTGGCATGCATGTTTCTTTTTTTCTTTTTCCTCTGTGATTTGATTCTTTTTCTCAGCTATGCAATCAAACAATATTTTATTTGCAGTCCTTTACTTTTGTAGTATTTGATTGGCTGTGTTTTATGAATTATGAAAACATTTAGTGGCTACACTACAGCCTTTTTATCAGATGAGAAAATTGAACCGTTTGGCTATTTTCATCATTTTTCCCCCAATACTTGTATCGATTTCTATTAAGCCCTAGTTTTGAGTTTATTTTACATTTTCGCGGGCAGTATTCTTTCATTCTTTCTTTATTATTTATTTGTTTATGTTTGTACAGTGTAACAATTATTTGATATCAGATTGAAAATGGTGTTGTTGTTGAACGGTGGATTATCTGATGGAAACCCAAACAAGCGTGCACTTGAAAATGCTTATCACTGTTCAAGCTTGGGTGATACGCCAAAGTTCAAGCCCCGTAAAATTTCAGCTGTTCGAGATTTTCCCCTAGGCTGTGGTCCAGATGCACAACAGATCAATTCAGAGCCACAGCAAAGTATCGTTGTTGCAGCTGATGAACAAGGCAATGTTGGGTGTTTTGAACCAATGGGAAGTTCACTTAGGGTGCAGTCTAATGTCAACATGGTTGTACCACATTCTGACTCTCTGGGTGTAGCTGTGGAGGGTAATGGGGAAATTGAGGTGGCTACTCAGTTATACACTGTAATAGAAGCTAATGACTTAAGAATGCCTGCACATCTGGAACACCAAGAAGTTTTGGATGCACCAGTTGCAAATGACATTCTTGTGGTTAAAAAAGCTGATGACACAAAAACTTCTGCCGAGCCAGAGATTCAATCTGATGAAGTCTTTGGAAATCCATTGGAAATGGAAGATGATATATTGCTGGATGATGTGGTGGGAAGAGTTGTGAGTGTAGTTATGGATGGGATGAATGATCAATTTGAAGAGAAGGTGTTAGATGTTAAACCCATGGATATGAAGTTCCCAGAAGACTTGGAAAGAACAAGTATTGAGCTCTCAGAAGAGTCAAATGGAAATGAGACACTGAATTTGCTGAAGCAGTTGGACGATGCGGACTCTTTGGCTATTGTAAATTATGTACCTGAAGATGTAAAACCTTCTAGTGAAACTGGTTTTTTGGTTGGTAGGAAAATTATCCTTAAAGATGAAGCCTTTCCTTATCCCAAGGATAAATTTCGCAGAAGAAGAGTTTCAGCTATTCGTGAGTTTCCCCCATATTGTGGAACAAATGTCTCTCCATTGGTTGAGGAAGAGCAGCCGAGATTCACTGGTGGAGACAAGAGTGTGACTAGGATTGAAAACAGTGGAGAAGCAGTGGTTACTGGTGCTGGAGAAATACAGGTAAATATTGAAGGTGGTGATTGTGGTGGTGATGAGGGAAGGGATGGGAGGCTCTCTCCACTGAATAGAACATCCAATGCTGTTATGGTTAATAAACACGTGGACTGTGGACTTTCAGTTGGGAAGGAGATTGTTATTTATGAACCTGTTGGAGCTATTGGAAAAAGTCCTTCAAATGACGCCTCTACTTCAGGGCAGTACAAAGAGCCTCCAATTGTGAATGGGCTGATTGCTGCACCACCTTGTGCAGGGAGACAGGAGGGAGTGGCCTCAAGTTCAGATGTTGCCAACAGTGGAGGCAGTGCCAAACAGAAATCTATTTGGCTAAATAAGTTTAAAAAAATTGCTAAGAAATCTACTCCAAAAGCAGGTTCATTAGTAAGACCATCTCTTAAGAGGGATTATGTTTCAATTTGTGAGGATGTTGGAACTCCAGGCCTGCCTGCTGTTAGAATTGAGGAATATGGAGAACACGATGAGCTACATGAAGATTTAACTCCTGGTTGTACTCTTGATATTGACGTTACATTGGCTCTTTATGGTTCCAATTCCTGCCCAGGTGATGCCCACAGTGAAGTCAGAGAAAAACTGCAGTTGTTTCAAACTATATGCAGAAAACTCTTGCAAGGAGAAGAAGCAAAACCGAAGCCAGATGTCAGAAGGGTTGATCTTGAAGCAGTAAAGGTTATGAAAAATAAAGGAATAGATGTTGCTGGAAAAAAATATCTGGGAGCAGTTCCCGGAGTTGATGTGGGTGACGAATTCCATTATAGGGTTGAGCTAGCTATTGTCGGGGTTCATCGACTCTACCAGGCTGGTATAGATTATATGAAGCAAAACAATATGCTGGTTGCAACCAGTATTGTTTCTTCAGGGGCATATGCTAATGATAGGGAAGATGAAGATTCATTGATATATTGTGGGCAAGGTGGAAATGTAGTTGGGAAAGATAAGAAACCAGAAGACCAGAAGCTTGAAAGGGGTAACTTGGCATTAAAGAATAGTATAACAACGAAGAATCCTGTTCGGGTGATTCATGGATTCAAGGAAACTAAAAGTTCTGATTTGGCAGATTCAAAGGGCAAGATAGGAACAATATATGTTTATGATGGCCTCTACACAGTAGAGACTTACTGGCAAGAAGAAGGAAAGCATGGTAATCTAGTGTATATGTTTAAGTTGAAGAAAATTCCAGGCCAACCAGAGATTACCAGGAAAGAGGTAAAGAAACCAAATAAACCAAAACTGCTGCTTCCTAATCTTGGTTAAGGTATTACTAGAAGATGGAATTCTTAGGTGCATTGGTTACCCAAAAAAAGCATGCATTTTGACTGTACATTAGGCTATTCATGTGTTCACCCATGCACATAAGAATCTCCTTGGTACATAATCATTACTTCTATGTTTTGAGTATGCCTGCTACTCTGTAAATGTTTGATCCATTTTAAATGAGTTGGTTATTGTACAAAGATATACTGAATAACTTGAATGTTGAAGTCTATTGTATCCTGCTTATTTATACAGTTCATATGCAAGCTTAGAAGTCCCATTCACTCTAGAAAGTTAACTAGGTACTTTTCTTAAGAAAATTATATTGCATAAATACTCACTTATATTGTATTTGTGCAAAATATAATTTTCTTAATCTCTGTGTTAGAAAGTAAAATGATTGAATTTGATGATGACTCATTCTCTTTTTAATTTTTGCTAAGGTGAAGGAAATTAATTAATTAAAATTTTAAACTGTTTATGATTTTGACTATTTTTTAAATCATTTTTCTTTAATTCCAACCTTTTCCATCTTAAAATAAAATATTATTAAATTATTTAGTCCCTTGACCAAGGTTTGTACAGGGAATGGGTAATTTGTAAAAATGGCAACGAAGTTGTACATGCTCAAGAAATTAGTCAATTTGATGTTTAAACTATTTTTTTATTCAAGTCAATTTGATTCATAATTTTAAATGTTTCTTGTCCTACTTATTTTCAAATATTGTCTTATTTTCCCCTTTAGTCAAATTTACTGTGATTCCTTATGAGCAAAATCCGTTATAATGCAGGTTATTGTTTTTTAACTACAAACAAAAAATTTGTGTGATTTATTTATTAAGAATAAATAATCTCGTAAAAAAAGGTGTAACTCTGCTGACTATAGAAGGATTATAGAGAAGTCTTTGTACAAGAATAAAATTAGTCTCAATTCTTTTTTTCCTTTCTTGACTCTATTTTTTCATTATTATTAGTTTAATAGCACGTTATGAGCACAATACTTATGATGGAGGGTGTGTTGTGACTTAAAGTTTCACATAGCCGTTATTAAGTAGTGGTCTGAAGTGCTTCACTCAATGATGTGTTTTAGACCCATGAAATGAACAATATTATTGGATTGTTTATAATTTATATAATTTTTTTTAATTAGTATTATGAAAGGAATAGTTTAGTGATATTATAGTTTAGTTTTTTTTTTTTTTTTTTTTAACAATAACATAATTAAAGAAAAAAGATCCACTTGGGTAATTATAAATAAATTAAGGATTGGATCAACTTGACTATATAGTTTGTTCATATTTTGTTACCAAATTGTAGATAATTTCTTCATATTTGAATCATCCAATAAAGTTTAAATATTTCATGATTAAGAAGTCTTAAATTGAATTATTTCCACTTAATTATTTGTAACACTAATTCTTGTCCCTTACTTAACAATTAAGTTTCCAAATTTCAAGCTATAAATTCTTTTAACAAGAGATTTACCAAAAAAAAAAAAAAAGGAAAAATTCTTTTAACAAGAGAAGTTCAAATTTGCTTCTTCTTACCATATATTAATCTATAACATACTATATATACATCAGGTGTGGGACGCATATAATGTAATTTTTTTTTTAAAAAAAAAAAATATATATATCTAGCACAATTTTTTAATGAAACCTTCCTTAAACAAAAATTTTCCTTTCAAATACACAATCTACAATTTTTTTTTTTTTTTAATTTCTAAGGACACGAGGTGTCCTAAATAGATCCAAATTATGGAAGTGCATATTGAAGTTAATTTGACATCTTTATTAATCCTTCATTTCTTTCTATCACAAGATTTTGAATATAATGATTTTGTAAGAGTTTAATATTTAATATTTATTTTTAATTCTAAAATATTTAATAATTGAAGTTTAATTTTATTTAAATAAATAATTTAATAATTTTTTTTAACAATTTTAGTTGATTAAATAACTATACAATAATCGGGTTTAAGTTGAAATGAGAATTGAATTTTTAAAACACGTTTGAGTTAATAGTTTTTTTAAATTTTTTTTATAGAAATTATAATATTAAAAGTAAAAAATCCCTTAGACTATTAGTGAATTGAATGAATACATTTTTGTTTTTTTGATAGATATTGTGGTAGAATTAATATTTATTAATTCGCACTTTTCCCTGCTTTTATATACATACATACATACATACATATATATATATATTTGTATGTATGTATGTATGTATGTATGTGTGTGTGTGTATATATACCCGAAACTTCCCCCGATAAATTCGTCGTTTCGTGTTGTCCCAAACTTGGCACTGTTCTTCCATTTCCTTTCAAATTTGGAGGGTAAAGTTGTCAATTCAAACCTCGTACCTCCATACCCCACTCATTCTCCTGTACCTCATCCTCCCGCCGGTGCGGAGAGGTTCCGTAAGAACCCGGCGATCTCAGTCTGCTTCTTTTTTCTTCCGAAATTTCATCAAACGGAGAAAACTAGCCGTTTATTTATCAATTTCCAAAATCCTTGTAGCCAGAAATTTTCGTTAGTCCTCTGAATGGTAGTAACAATTGATTCTCGCGATGCCCGTTTTTCTGGAATCAGGTATTCTTCAAGTTTTTTTTTTCATTTTTTGTTGTTGTTAGTTCTTGCATGCGGGTTCTAAAATGTGGTCATTTCTGGGTGATGAAATTTTTGGTTGTTTTAAATTTGTGTAACTGATCATTTTGTGACGTTACGCTGGTTGCTTTGTTTCTCTTGCAGTAATTAGAAGTTGTGAATCGCTGTAGTGAGTTGTAATTTATTGTTCAAATCAGGTAAAATCCTGGCTTTGCTTTTTTCCTTTCTTTTTCGTGTTATTTATTGCCTTTTGCATGCGAGCCTAGTGCTCATTTTAGCTTTAAGATGGTAATTCTAATTGCATCTCTTACCTTGTCCGCATCCATGAATGAGCCCTAGTTATCTCTGTAGCACTTCTATTTCCTCAGCCTTCTCATCAGAAAAGTTTTAATTGCTTATGTTTTTTGCACAGTGGAACTGTGATTTTGTACCGGATTGAAAATGGTGAATTTGTTGAGTAGTGGATTACCTGTTGAAAACTCTAACAAGCGAGCACTTGAAAATGGAGTCTTGAGTAAAACTGTAAAGTTTAAGGCCCGAAAAGTCTCAGCTGTTCGGGATTTTCCTCCAAACTGTGGTCAAGATGGACAAGTCACTGAAGAACCACATTTGAGTGTTGCGGTCACAGTTGGTGAACAAGGTAAAGTTCAATCTTCTGATGTTATGGGAAGTCCACTTAGGGTGTATTCTAACCAAAACATGGCTGCTCCACATTTTGACTCTGTTGGGGTGGTGGCTATGGTGGGTAATGGGGAGATTGAGGTGGTGAGTCAGTTGTGCACCGGTAGAGAATCTAACGAGTTTACAACGCCTGCAGATCTGGAACACCAAGGACTTGTGGATGCCCTAATTTGGAAAGATATTCCTGTGATTGAAAAGGCTGATGGCAGAGAAACTTCTGCTGAGGCAGAGATTCAATCTGATAAAGTATTGGAAAACCCAATGGAGATGGAAGCTGATACATCATTGGACGATTTGGTGGGTAAAGTTGTGGCGGTAGTGTAAATGGGATGGATAATGAAGTGGAAGAAAAAGTGTTAGATATCAAACCTGTGAGTATTATGTCCCAAAAAGACTTGGAAAGTAAAAGCTTTGAGCTCTTAGAGGAGCCAAATCAAAAGGAGGCTCAAGCTCTGGTGAAGCGGTTGGAGAATGTGGACTCTTTGGCTACGAGTGTAAATGGTCCTACAGTTGATTGGGAAGTTCTTCGGAAAGATGAGGCTGTTCCCAGTCCCAAGGATAAATTACACAGAAGAAGAGTTTCGGCTAATCGTGACTTTCCTCCATCTTGTGGAAGATTGGCTGAGGACGAGTGCCTCAGAGTTTCTTCTGACGCTAAGAGTTTGACAATTCATAATGGTGAAGAAGCAGTGATTGCTGGTGCTGGAGAAACAAAAGGAAGTATTGAAGATGGTGATTTTGAGCCATGTGATAAGAATTTGTCTCTACCATGTAGAATGTCCAGTGCTGTGAGAGTTGAGGTAAAGAAGGAAGGTGTAGCTTCAGTGGAGCAGGATACTGGTGTTTGTGAACCTGTTGAAGCTGTTGACAGATTGGCTTCAAATGATTTTCATTCTTCTGAACATAATGAAGAATATGTAGTTGTGAATGCTTTGGTGGCTGCACCACATTGTCCATGGAGGCGGGGGAAAGTGGCCTCAAATTCAAATGCTGTTAAGACGGAAGGCAGAACCAAGAAGCGTGAAGCTACTTGGCTGAAGAAGGCCAGAGTTGTTGCTAAGAAAACTACTGTAAATGCAGATATATCAGAAAGGTCATCTCTCGATATAGATCTTGTTCCTGTTTCCAAGGAGGAAGGTGGAATGGGTCTACCAGCTGCTAAGGATGAGGAGGAACATGGAGAACACGGTGGGCCATCTCAAAACTTGTCTTGTGATTCTACTCATGATATTGTTGTTGCATTGCCTCCTTATGGTCCCAATTCCAGCCGGGGTGATGCCCGCAACAAAGTCAGAGAAACACTTCGCTTGTTTCATACTATATACAGAAAAATCTTACAGGGAGAAGAAGCAAAAACAAAGCCGAAAGCTATAAGGTTAGATCTTGAAGCCGTAAAGATTATGAAAGCAAAAGGAAAAGATGTTGGAGGAAAAGAATATCTTGGAGTTGTTCCAGGAGTTGAAGTGGGTGATGAGTTTCAGTTTAGGGTTGAGCTAGCTATTGTTGGGCTTCATCGTCCTTACCAGCCTGGTATAGATTATACGAATCAAAATGGAATGCTGGTAGCAATTAGTATTGTTTCTTCAGGGGCATACGATGATGATATGGAGGATACTGATTCATTGATATATTGTGGGCAAGGAGGATATAAAGCTGCCAAAGGTAAGGAAGTAGAAGATCAGAAGCTAGAAAGAGGTAACTTGGCATTAAGGAATAGTATAACGGCAAAGAATCCTGTGCGAGTGATTCATGGATTTAAGGAGACTAAAATATCTGATTTGGCAGATTCAAAGAGTAAGACAGTAAAAACTTATGTTTATGATGGCCTCTACACTGTGGAGAATTACTGGCAGGAAGAAGGAAAACATGGTAAACAAGTATTTATGTTTAAATTGAAGAGAATTCCAGGGCAACCAGAGCTTGCTCGGAAAGAAGTAAAGAAGTCAAATAAATCAAAAGTAAGGCATGGGATTTGTGAGACTGACATAACTGGAGGAAAAGAATTAATTCCTATATGTGCTGTGAACACATTTGACAGTGAGAAACCACCTGCTTTCAGTTACATTGCAAAGATGATGTATGATGATTTCACTAACCTACTTCTCCCTCAAGGATGTGATTGTACTGGTAGATGCTCTGATTCACTAAAGTGTTCTTGTGCACGTAAAAATGGAGGAGAGATTCCATACAATCATAACGGTGCTATTGTTGAAGCAAAGCCTCTTGTATATGAATGCGGTCCTTCTTGTAAGTGTCCTCCTTCTTGCTACAACAGAGTTACCCAGAATGGTATCAAACTTCCTCTTGAGATCTTCAAAACAGAAACAAGGGGCTGGGGGGTTAGATCCCTTAAATCTATTCCTTCAGGAACTTTCATATGTGAGTATGTTGGGGAACTTCTCGAGGACAAGGAAGCAGAAAAAAGAAAAAATGATGAATATCTGTTTGACATTGGACAGAACTACAGTGATTGCTCCCTCAACCCTGATAGACAAACGAGTTCTATTGAGTCCACCGAAGAAGCTGGCTACACCATTGATGCAGCATACTATGGAAATGTTGGAAGATTTATCAATCATAGTTGTTCTCCAAATCTTTATGCACAGAACGTACTCTACGATCATGATGATCAAAAAATGCCACACATAATGCTGTTTGCTGCTGAAAATATTCCTGCCTTGAAAGAACTTACCTACCATTACAACTATTCTCTGGATCAGGTTCATGATTCCAATGGTAATGTCAAGATGAAGAGTTGCTACTGTGGTTCTTCTGATTGTATCGGTAGGTTGTATTAGTTCACAGTTTGCGGCATTTCAATATTTGTTGTACGCCTTCTGCCCCGGCATTTCAATATCTGTTGTATGCCTTCTGCTCTTTAAAAAAATCTAATTTATCATGCTCATATGCATTTGTACAATATTTGTTGTACATATCTTCTGCCATTTAGAAACTGATCAATCTATACTTGGGCAAATTTTCCATTTATAATACATTCTTTCTGCTCTATTTGGGAAGCTGTTGATTGCTAGATATAAATAACACAAAAATAAGTGGGATAAATTTGGTAAAGCATAAAACTTTATTCATAATATCACTAGTATACAATGATTGAAGGTAACTATATAGCATATATCTTCTTATTACATTATTTCAAGTTCTATAGTAATTAATAATTAATGAAGAAGACCTAATTCATAATTCAAGTAAGCTGAAAGGAAGTATCATAAGCAACCCCAGCTTTCCATTCACTTGGTAGCACACTCTTTGGCTCTACCCACTTCACTTCTGCATTTCCACTTACTTGGAACCTAAAAGCCAATGCTCCCTTGGGTGGATTAGGCATGTCCCAAACAGCACCGTAAGACTTGTGCATAGCTTTCCATTGCTTGTTAGATGCCTCACAGACTTCAACTGCAGTGATGTCATAGATTCCACCTTGGTTCAAGACTACAATGGCAAGGTAATGTGGGAAGTTGCTGTGTTCATGAACCTTGACCATGAGATTAGCTTGATACTTGCAAGGAACCCTCTTGTACTCCACGTCGATAACACCGGCGGCAAAGAGTACTGCCGCTTGGTCGGTACGTGCCAGTTTTGCGTAGGCCCGGATGCTAAGGACGAAATCAGTGTCGTGACCTACGCCAAAGTCTGTCACCACTACCGTCGTCCCTTCTTCGGTGCAATGTGGTGCATACTTGCACCTTACCTGATAGCAAGCACCACAGCCAGTTCCATTTCGGAATAGCCTGGAGACGCCGCTTACTTCGCCATTATTAATAGTTCTTCCATATTCTCCATATCCACAAGCTCCACCTGACATAAATGATCATAAATGATGAATATGAAATATATACATATTACATATATACTGCATGCATGCATATGTATACTGTGAGGTTGTGGGTGAAAGTAAATGGAAGATGATTTATACACATAGATATGTATATACTTACTTGCAGTGCCGAAACAATCAGGGCTGCCATAATATGTTGCTCTGGTGGATATATAAGCATCATTGCCGGCAAAGCATATTACAGGGAGAAGTAGCATGAAAGTGATAACGGAGCAGTAGAATTTCACTCTGAAATCCATGTTTGAAAGAATAAATGGAAAAAAAAGGAAGAATTTAATTTAGAGAAAGAAGTAATTAATGTAGGTAAGTTGTGGGATGAATCAAAGTAAGGTATGTAAACAAGGTATTTATAGGTGAGGATCCATGGAGAATTTTGTCTGTCGAATTGCCACATTTCATTTCCCACTACAGAAAATGGAATCCAGGTTATAGATGCCTGATTGGAGTTCTATGAAGAACGGAATTAAGAGTTACTTCAGATTCATTCATCTAGATTAATCTCATTCGAGCTGATTTCTTGATCTCTTATAACCCACAACCAAATGAGATTATAAGTTTAAATCTGTAATCTCGTTTAAAATAATTTTTTTTTTATCAATTCACCTGCATCTTAATTTATGTATATTACAACTATGAAATGTAAGTCAATGTCAATTTCTTATTCTTATAGTGAATAATAAATGAGGAAAAAATTATTTTTTTTATACAATGTAATTATTTTTCCAATTTATCTAACATAATTTTAACTTTTACCTAAATGAGGGACTTTAAAAAAAAAAAAAATTAACGTTAAATTACATTTGATTGTTAGTAAAAAAATAGTTTAGAGGTGAAAAAAAGAATGGTAACATAATATGTAACATGTTAAAAGATTGAGAAAGTTGTCATGCACACAAAAAATATATATATATATATATATATTGATATATATACAAGTGTATGAATCGTGTCATGCAAGTAAAAAATGGATTACTGGTGTCATATAATGAACAACAATCATTCAGCTAATGGACCATTAATCTCTTTTAAGTGCTCTTCTTTCCAAATGATTTACTCTAATGTACACAATTACTCATAATATATATATATATATATATATATAATATGTATCATATCTAAGACATAATCATAACCGTTTTAATTAGTTATAAGTGAAATTGTTATTAACTAAGTTACGTTATTTTGATAACCACTTTAATTGGATATATATATATATATATAGATATAAAAGTGACAAACAATCTTAATGACTGATAATAATTAGTGTCATATTTATAAATTTAAATAATATTTGAAATATATATATATATAAACAATATGGTTAATTTGGAAGGGAATATATATCCTTGGATATTGGGTGGGTGACTATTGATTTCAGCCGTCCATTTGGTATCCTCAATGTAAGTGGATACACTATATGAAAAATAAGGGGTTTATGTAGAACAAGTACAAATGTAAATTTTATGTGTAGCCAAACAACTCTCTTTTCCACTATAATAAGAACATAGTAGAAGTGAATATATAGGAAAATAAATTGTCAAATTAATGGGTTGTAATCAACATATATATATATATATATATATATTTATTTATATATATATATATATATATATATATACTTTTTAATGATTGAGTAGATTTGAAGTTTCTCTTCTGACCTAATGGTCTAGGAGTTTCTCCCTCAACCAAAAAGTTGAGGGTTCGAATCTCTCCTGGCCTCCCTTACCTCCTGGCTTGTCAAGAGGTTAAGGGTTTAAACTTCATTTGGAGTTCCACAGTTCGAGATATATTCACAAGTACGAGTATACCCGCACTGTTGAACCTTCCTGGGTGGATTAGTCTAGGCCGGAAGGGCCTAAGATACCACCTTAAAAAAAAATGATTGAGTAGATTTAATATTTATATTAATTGATTATGATTAATATATGTTAGTGTATATTAGGTAGGTTATAAGGAATGAGATAAATATGAAAAAAAGTAGTTAATTAAGGGCTTATTTGGTAACACAATAATAATATATTTTAAACTTATGAACTCATTTAATCTCATTATTGCAAAATATTATATTAATTACTAATTTTATAATACTTTGAATGAAAAATACAGAAAACTAGTCTACAATATTATATAAAGTGTTTGCCCAATACTAGAAAGTGTATCTATTATTACAATATCATTGTTAAGGTTGTTTGACAATGGTATATTCCTAATTATAAGCTCTCATTTCATATAAGAAAGATATACAAAACATAAAAGGACATAAGGTGAATGTTATTACTCTTCTTACTGCTCTGTTTACATTTGGGTATATTCAGACACTTATTTGAATAACTGAGTGAAACTTTGTCTTAGACTTATTTTTGCAGTAATTTAAATCACAATTCATTCAAGAAGGAGAGAGAAATTTTGTTGGCAGACTTCCTAGTCAAGAAAAATAATAATAATAAGTTCACATACTAGACTTCATCAAATAGAGGTAGAATTTTGAAGAATGGATTTGGGATTTACATAAATATGTATAGAGAAGGCCCATAAAACGTTTAACTAATTCCTAAAACTCTTCCAACCAAACTGACTTATTTTTATGAATGGAGAAATAAGTGTTGGGGGAGTTATTTATCTCGAATCTAAATTAGTTGAATGTTAAGATAAAAACGTTTATTTAACTCTATGTTCTTGAGTAATTGTATGAATGTTACACGAGATCTCTCATTCAACTCTTGTTGTGACGTGTCATAAAAGAGTTTATGGTAAGATATTTTTTTTAAGCAAAATATATGTCAAATCTGAATTAGTCGAGTGAAAAATGTATAGATACTCGAAATATAATTTATATAATCATTCATCTTTATATATAATTCAGGAGCTCCAATATATATAATTTTCAGTAGTGAAAAAAAAGAAAAGAAAGAAACTTCTAGAAGGTGGGTAGTACTTCCAATTCTACAATCCATTAATAATCATTACAAAATGCAAGAAATAGAAAAAACATTCTATATATATAATATAGTTGATGATCAGCAGCAGCATGCAGCTCCATAATTAATTCTGTTGAACTTTAATTGTTTATGTAGAAATGCCAGTGTCATAAGCATATCCAGCCTTCCAATCTGCAGGGATGACACTGTTCACTTGCACCCACGACACTTCCCCATAGTAGTTTGATTCATACCTTAGCGTTATTGCTCCTTCCGGTGGATTTGCTATGTCAAATACTGCCCCAAATGCCCTTCTCATTGGTCTCCATTCTTGGCAATCCTCCTGCACCCATCCACCCACCCATACATACATATCACATATATATCATATGAACAATTGACCAAGTTGAGAAAATAAAGTAATTCAATTAAAACTTTTCGTGAATAAAATATCTTTTTAACTAATTAATAAGGTCTTTTTAACACTACAAAATTATTGGGAAAGATTCCTATACATACACAAATATATATATATATAAAATATTTTGTGACTCAAATTTATGACGTAATAGTTTATAGTTAATTAATTACCTGCCAGACTTGGACAGCAGTAATGGCAAAAGAACCAGGTTGGTAAATAGGTACAACGGCCAAGTACTGAGAATACTTGCTGTGTTCGTGTACTTTGAAGAAAAGGTTGTAATTACTGTAACGGCAGGAGATTCTTTTGAACTCCACATTAACGACGCCGTATGAGAATAGCTTCTCCGCCATGTCTTGACGAGCCATTCTTGCGTAGGCTGCCGTGCTGAGTATGAAATCTGTTCTGTCTCCTTCGCCGTAGTCAGTCACCACCACCTTTACTCCGTCGTCGTTGCAGTACGCCGGAATCGTACATCTAACCTTTTAATTCGAACAAACACCCCCCCCAAAAAATGGAGAAATTAGAAAAAAAAAAAAAAAAAGTCCCTCTAATTAAGCAGCCGTCTAATGGTTGGTTATCATTTTCATGGCTTCTAGAAAGACAACTTTCTCACTTCCACTTTCTTGGGATATTGTATGAAATATATATAATACATACATGTATATTATAATATTATAAGATGAGTTTAGATAATTATTATAAGTTGGAGATATTTTTTTTCATACTTTATATATATATATATATATATATATATATATATATATGTACCTGGTAGCATGCACCACAGCCAGTTCCATTCCTGAATAGCCTAGAGACTCCAGTAACCTGGCCATCATTGACAGTTCTTCCATATTCACCATATCCACAAGCTCCAGCTGATCATTTATTTCATCACAAAATACATAAGAAAATATGTCAAGTTTTAAACTTAAACAATATATATATATATATATATATATATATTTTTATATATATATATATTGACTAGTATACTTTATAAGTCAATTATAAAAGGTTTATATTGTAATTTCTGCTCCTAAAGTATGTGTATTTGAATAATTAATATTCATATTCTACTATATTATATATTTACGTAAAAAGACACATTACGCAGTATAATTGCATGGTCTAATTAAATATATATGGTAGAATAATTAATAAATATAATGCAGAGTAATAACTAACGTAAAATGATAGTGTGTATGTATGTATGTACAGAAAACCTACTTGGGGTTCCTAAACAATCAGGGCTACCATAATAGGTAGCTCTTGGGAGGAAATTTTCTTGGCCATGGCAAAGTGCAGGCAAGAGCACCATAGCACTTAGTAAAAGAAAGCAAAAACTTGAAATTTTGAAGCCCATTTTTTTTGTTTTTTTTCTTTAAAAGAAAAATGGAGGGAAAAATGATGAGAGAGATGAGATAGTAGAGAGAAGTGGATGAGGAACTCGAAGAAAGCCATATTTATAGATGACATTTGAAACTATGATACCTTTTTAAATTCATCCACTATGAATTTCTATGGAAATTCTAAAAATTTTATTGGGGGAATAGGTTGGGGTAGGGGGAAGGGGGGAATTATGAACTAGACTTGACATGTGTACAAACTTTTGTTAATGTTATACAAAAATCGCTTTAGTTTCATTAATTTAGAGTCGAGTTAGATCGGATATTCTAGTCGAGTTAATCGAGTTAGATATTTTTATTAACTACCTCGCTTAAAAGCCTATAACATCAAAACAGAAGATCTTCCTTATTTATTGATTACTGTTTACGTAATAAATATGTATTAAAAAAGTTTATATAAAACTCGTACATAAAAAATAATGAACAATTTAACCTTTTTATCAGCTTAAAATTTTAAACTGAACTATTAGTATTAGTATAGGATAGACACCATAATTGACTGGTAATGACCATATGCTTCAATAAGTTGATCATTACCTCTTTTTGTTCATTAAAAAATGGTTGAACTAAAATATAACACATCAAACACAAATCTCAAAAATTTATTTTCAGTACAATTCAAATTCATGACATTTACGTTTATAGATGAGACTGTCCAACTTTAGATCTCAATTAATTAATTATTATTATTATTTTGGTAATTAAAATCCAATTATATAGAAAGCAAAGATTTGATCAGCAAGCCATGGCTGCTAGCTTGTATATAAAAGGAGAAAAATGTTTGTTTTAGAATCTAAGGGAGTGGGTGGTTGAGGATTTACAGTGCTACTATATTTTTCATTTCTGGTTTCATCAATTGGCCAACTGAAAATCTTTTTCTTAATTCTGGTCATAGTGATATATATATATATATATATATATATTTGATAAGTCTTAGTGGAATATATATATATATATATATATATATATTATATGTATATGTAAATTTATTCTCCAAACTATTAATATTTCTTTGGATTGGTCATAACTATTTTATTTTAAATAAATATATATTATTTTATAAATTTTAAATTTATCTAAATTGGTCTTTTCAATCAAAATTGACCAATATTCAGTCTCTCTTTTACACGTGACTAGTACATTTATTAAACTTAAATGGTCATTTTATCATTTATATTCTTTCCGCCCTCGCCCTCAAAACACAATTATTTTCGTATTCTTCTCAAATATCTTAAATTCAAAAATTTAACAAATTAAATATATTTAATTATAATAATTGTATTGAGAAAGAAATATAAAATAACAAAAAAACCCTTTAAAATTAAAAAAAAAAAAAAAAAAAACAAAAAGATCTTTTAAGTTTAATAAATGTAGCATTTACATGTCAAAAAGTGGTTGAATATCCACCCAATATTGATTAGAAAAATCAATTTAAAAAAAATAAAAATAGATAAAAGATCCAAAATAATATATATATATATATATATATATATATATATATATATTAAGGTACCGATATTAGTGGAGATACCTTTTTTAGTAGTATTATTATTATTATTTTGGGATTCCTTTAAATAGTTTGAAATCGGATCTGAGCTGAATTGACAACATTATAGTTAAATTGAATATTGAACCCTTAACTTTTAGGTTGGGAATATGAGTGTTGACCATTCGACCATAACCCATTTTGAGATTCGTTTGAATAAGCAAATATGCATGATTAACGTCATTCTTACGCGCTCTACTCTGATTTTTTTTTTTGGTTGACGGATCAATTTTGGCATGCTGTGTTTCAAATATCTCCTAATGCGGTTTTGGGTACCACTACTATAATCTACCCCCTCATAAATATCAAATCAACTTAAATTTATCGTAAAATATAACAACAATCAAATACACATTTTTTGTTGTATAATAAAAACGATACTAAATAATTATAGTATTATATAAGCTTATGAGCAAACAACTATCCTATAATATGTAATTTGCTTTATTTTCATTACAAGTTAATATTAGATGTTTATAAACCCAATATTCTCCAATAATATATATATGTTTATATTATTCTATTTCTATTCTTTTAGTATACATGTAATATTCCATCATATATCAAAATTTAATGATAAATGAATGTGTAATGATATATAAAAATGAATTTAAATACTCATAGCGAACTCAAAGTATTATTTTGGTATAATAAGGACAATACCAAGTAATTGACCGTTTGGTACATTGAATTCAATCCAACTAAAAATTTCATGTTCCTTCAATAAGATAAGATATTTGAGTCATGAATATATATATATATATATACATTGTTATAACCTATATATATAGGTAGGTATGAAAGAATGTCATTGCTCTATATCAACTTGCAGATTCATTATTTATGTGTCTTTTTTATATTTATTATTATTATTATTATTATTGAGGAGGTGGGGAGTGGAGTCGTATATCCTACCTTGATCAAATCCAAACAAGCAGTGAGTCAAAAAACAAACGGGGGGCTATAAACTAAGTACCCAATATGGTTTGTTTGGTTAGAGCGCACTACAAATTAATCCTAATCCAGAACTCAATCAGACATTCATTTCTGAATCTGAATCTGAATTCTGTAAGGTATGAAACCACTCTTTTTTTTGTTTTTTGTAATTAAACCTCGTTTCTTGATTTCCAAAAAAAAAAAATAATAATAATAATATAATACTCTGCATTTCCACAACAGATTTTCTTTTTGGGGGGTCCCAGTTGGAGTAGGTGCCTCTTGATCTTACCCATCCATTTTCTGTAACCTAGTGATTAATTAACGATCACAATAGTAGTAATTGAATAGATTCATGTAAATTATAAAATAAAGAAAACCCTATTTTCTACAGCTTCCCTTCTTCTCCCCCTTCAAACGGAGGAGGAAAAAAAAAACCTAAAATGGAAAAGGATTTGGAAGTACAGCTGTTGATTCCCACAGAAATGGCCGGGGGTGTTGGGAGAAGTGACTCTAATGGAGTTGAACAGGTGTAAAAAAAATACTCTTTTTCATGGATGGGTGCAAGGCACTGGTGGATAAGGATATGATGAAACACTATGGAAGCCTAGGGATTGAGCATTCTGTTTCCATGTTTGGCTTCTCTGGAACCATGTATCAGCAAGGATCTAAACTACTATAAAGTAAAAAGGAAGGAAAAGCACTGGTCGATCACAAGAGAGACAGGCAATAATTAAAGAGAAAAAAATGACATTACGACACAAACCAACCAGCAAGCATCTCTAACGAAACAACTAAAAATGCGGGGTTCATAAGGTAAAATGAGAGCACCAAAAATGATATCTTTCCAGATGTCCTAATGACATGTAACTCTGGAGTATAGAGAATGAAGCAATAATTGAAATAGTGGAGCACTCATGAAAATAACAAGCAACTACAAATATATAAATTCGAGAAGCACCTGCAAATGGGAATCAATCAATCAGGGAAAGGTATGAAAACAAATTGATTCATCAATACTAAAAGACACAAGGGGGTTTTTCTTGTATTCTGAGAAAGTGATGTCAAGCTTATAATTACTAGCCTCTAAGAGATGGTGCAATGAGGATATATAAGTTTCTATCATCCTACAATTGTGTTTTAATCCCACTTTTGATTTATCAGACTTCTCCTACAAAATAGAATTCTGTTTGGTAAAAAGCTAAAATGTATTTTCAATTACAAAGCTGAACAGCTTTAAAATTATAAAAAAAAAAAAAAAAAAATCGAAAGAAACATGGCTGAGAATCCAACCCAAGATACCTTGCTAGCAGCTGTTGTTATCCAGACTTGAGTGACTTTAAAATCAAATACAATAATCACCTACTTGTATAACAGAGTTAAAACAGAGGGATAGCCTTCTTTGTGAATTGCCGGAGTAACAGGAAAAGATCAGTAGTACCTTCAGACTTCAGAACAATCTTCTCATCATGTATAACATTAATTCTTCAACAATTTATGCAATTAGGAAGACATGCAGGTAGTCAATACAATCACCTGGTGATTTAAGGTTGACTAAGGTCTGCAGTAATCAGAGTTGTTGTGCCTTCTTCAAGTTTGAAACAACTCCTCTATCTTCACTACCCCTTTCATTGTAAAGAACCTTAAGAGTACAAACACCAAGAGCATAATACAGTCAAAAATGATCCACCACAGCAAAATAAAAGGATGACATTTCTTTGTTTAGAAAGTACCTTATCAATAATTCCATATTCAACAGCCTCACTTGGACTAAAGTATTTTGGCCGCCTTATATCATCTTCAATCTGCTTTGTTGTTTTACCCATAGTCCTTGCGTAAAGTTTAACCTTCAAATTTTATACCAAGGATAAAAGTTGGGTGTTAGTAAGTACCAGCACAGATGTCAAACTTTCCAGGAAGGGGGAAATGATCAAAAGAAGCACCATTTAATACTCAAGTACAGAGACCACATCAATATATAGGTAATGCCAAACATAGTATTAATCTTTTCTTTTCTCTTTTTCTTTTATTGCTTTACTTTTCAAGTCATGTATGTCAATAAATATAATGGAAAAGTAAACTTGCTATATTTAACATACTCCAACTTATCTAGCCATTCTTCATATATATGAGGCTGTTTAGCCAAACAGTTGTACAAACATAACTTGTGGACCTCTATAAACAGGCTGGCCAGAAATGACTATGACAGCATAAAGCTGGAACAGTAGTAAAATTTACCATCTCTTTCTTCACATTGCTCACTTCTTTGCGCATAATATCAACATCTGTTGCTTGACCCTGAAATCTTCCCATTGGCTGCAAAAAACAATGGGATTAGTTCAAGCAGAAATAATCAACATTGATGAGAGGAGCTACAATCTGGCTGGAATAAGAGTTTAAGCACACTATGAAAGTGTGTGAGGGAGATTCATTAGAACAACAATTCAAATAGGAAAAAGATAGTAAGAAAGTGAGTGAAAAAAAAAATGTCAAAGAAGCAAAGTAAACCTGTCTTATCATTATTTTTGATGAGGGCAAGGCAGCACGATTGCCTTTTGCCCCAGAAGCCAAAAGCAAGGCAGCTTCTCCCCAAGCATTGCCAACACACAATGTAAAGATTGGAGGCTTGACGTACCTGCAATTGGGGAAAAAATTTAATTAAATGCAGAAAAGAAAAATCCATACCCTTAACTCCTTCATTTCTAAACCTGGTACCAGAATTGAGGCTGCTCAAGGCCAGAAAGATAAGAGTGCATTTGAGGCATGCAAAAATACAAAATCTCTCAATTAATTCAAGTCCAGAAGGTAGTATAACAGCTGTAAAACCCACCATGATTTATTAAACTGAACTATACAACTAGACTGATGCACAAACTTCTCCAACCGCCACTTAGAAACTGCTAATCATTCTCCTAATCAAGCGGGCATTTTTTATCATGCATGATTTATATATAATGCTATCGATACATATATAGTGCACATGAAACAACTGCAATTCAGCAATTTGCTAGCTCGGCAAAGCACAAAGCTTACTCACCTCATTACATCATAAACTGCAAAAGCCTCGGTCTCATATCCAAGCTTCTCACCATCCTGCAAAAACCACAAACTATATGATAAGTGTATACACCAGCCTCCTTCTGGCGACAAATATTGATTCAAGGACTCGGAACCTTAACTCAGGACAATGATGATATCATCACATACAACTGAGCCAATATAGTTCCAACAATATTATCACAATATTTACAGTAAATTTACAACATATTGATTAGTTATTTTTCTACGAAGACATTTCTTGACTGTTAAATCAGTTGCATAGAAACTGAATTGGCATCTGACTATTAATTAGATGTAAATCAAGTGTACAATTTACCGCAAAAATACATAAAATTGTAATTAAAGCTTTTGTGCTTACCTTGGTTGTCCCAGTTGAATTTATATAGAGGTAAATAGGCTTTTGATCATCTTCATACTGGAGATAAAGAAATTCAGCTAATATCAATTCAGTGACAGATGGAACCAAAGTCATGCCCAAATAGACAATTCGATTCTTATATAAGTATGATGCTAGATCAGGTGGTGGTTGCTCCCATGCACTTCCTCTTGAAAAAGGAATGACCTGTTAGAAGGAATAAATTCAGAGCACATCAAAATTAAGTAACAATTACTGAAGAATAGACATTTAATTTAATTAAACAGCAAGAAAATGAAACAGAAGGATTCAATCTTCTGTATAAAATATTTTAAAAATTACCATGCCAAAAAATCAGCTATATACAACTAACTTAAAGATTATGTCTCATCTACCTAAAAGTAACCAGGCCAATGCAGTAAACCTGTAAAATTACACTGAAATACAACACGATTTAAAAAATCCATAGATTTTGCACATAACATTTCCAGGACTTGGGATCACATATTTTAGCACCAATAGAATTCATTAAATAACATAAACATAGGCTTCCAAACAGCCCTCACCATCTATATTTCCTGGGTTTATATGCCCAATATTGGTGCGTCTTAAGTAATTGAAGCACTTTCTAAACTTCCACATGCATTTGAAAAATCATTTCAATCTAATAGCAGTGCGGTGCAAGAAACACATCTATTGGGAATTGAGATTCTAATAAATACATAACACTTTAAAACTTCCACATGCATTTGAAAATCATTTCAATCTTATTGCAGTGTAAAGTAGTAAATGCATCTCCGCAAGATGAGATTCTTATAAATACACGCAGTCGTAGACATGTATATCCTTACAATAATACTACTGATACTCCCCATATATTTTAAATGAATAAACATGAGTAAATTTAAGTGGGTTGCATATAGGAAAAATACATCAAGAAGCATAAAATTGAAATCAAGAAAAATGATATTTTTTTGTTAAAAGGATGTGAACAAGAATTTTTCAAAGACAAAACATAGTTTATTCTAGTTCCTACGAAATGAAGAAGTTATTTTGTGACGCAATGTATTTCTAATCAAGTAAAGCTCTAGGTGTCAGTGCAAATTCTTT
This sequence comes from Cynanchum wilfordii, assembly GCA_025388415.1. Lineage (NCBI taxonomy): Eukaryota > Viridiplantae > Streptophyta > Magnoliopsida > Gentianales > Apocynaceae > Cynanchum > Cynanchum wilfordii. The sequence continues at coordinate 1,376,131 of JAHSUH010001581.1, forward strand.
TTCCCCTTTATTCTATTCATTTCTTTGTAATAGTCAGATCCTCAAGAATGTTTGATTATTCAAACAAGCAGCAAATGTAATTGTAAATCTTGCATTTCCTTATACTATTATTACATAACCTTGTTGAAGGTCTACTTCCCAAAATGCAGCTAGGTGAAAATAGTGGACAACTAAGTCGAACATGCTTTGACAAATTTACCCACCTTAAGTTCTATTTTATCAACATTTATCTTAATTCCATATTTCTTCTCTTGCCAATAAGCAACTGGCTATTCCAAACCTAGCTTCTAAATGTTACTACCCAAAACACTAAAAACAATTAAAAATTTACCTTCACTTAGAATTTGAAATTCCTCATAAATAAAATTACTTCAGAGAGTCATAATCAGCATTTAAACAATTACTTGAGCAGCAGTAACTAAATACATGGGAATTCCATAGTTGAAATAACAAAGAAGCATCCTTTTTTCATAGTTGAAAATAACAAAGAAGCACCCCCTTTTTCCACCAGCGATTATCTGAAGCTCTCGATTTTATCATCTTTTACTTGCTATCTATCTGACTCATTATTAAAAGCAGATACATATGCATAAACAACGAGCACGAGAGAGTACCATAGTGACGCCACCGCGTTTTCCACGAGAAGGTAAATAAGGATTGACTGAAGCCGGCCGGAGTATATGACCCGAGAAGTCGGAAGAAACTGACCCGCTGACGGAGGCAGAGAAAAAGTTACTGGACAAAGATGCTCTGAGAGACAAGGATGAAGTCGCAGACCGCGAATTCTTCGGCGGACATTGCGCCATCCGCGTAACAGGGAAAAGGTGCGAACCCATGGTCGCTACCTCCATAGCTCAGACTTGGAGAGAATCACAGAGAAATCGTTCTTCTAGAAACGGATTGATTACACAGGGTGAAGAAATTTGGACCTGGGGACGCTCAATTGAACCTCAAATTCTTACTTTCATCTGATGACCCGAATGAAAATCGGGTGGGTTACTTGACTCAAATCCATTAGATAACTTGCCCATATTTAAAAGGGATGTACTTGGTTTGACACAATTAGAGGTTTTCCCTTGAGTGCAACTGGATCGAATCCGAATTAGTTCAGAGTAGTGATTATTTTGAATACTAGATGGTCTAACAAAAGATTTATATATCAAATCAGCCCTCAATTTGTTAAATTATTATTATTTTTTTTATATTCACGAGATATTTTAAATAAATCTCAATTTTGGAAGACGCATTTAAATAAGTTATGTACATATTCAAACTAATTTTTGTTCGAATCAAGTAGGTCTTTTTGAGAAGAAAAATTTCATTTAAACCAGTAAAACTCTTTATCAACTGATATACGTGTGAGTTTCGTGTTGAATTCATCTATAGACAACCAAATAATAATGTGGCAATTCAAAATAAATTCTAAGTGTATTCAAAAGAACAAAGTCCATAGCTTTAAAAACGACATTCATAGTTGGAACTCATCTAAGATCTCATGGTATAAGTAAAAAAAAAAGAACAAAGTCCATTTAGGAAGCTATTAATTGAAGTTCCCAACCCCAATGCATATGTGAATTAGTAATGATCTCTCCTAACTTAAATAAGATTAAAAATCGAATACATAGCAACCATTTAAAATTTGGGTTAGAACTTACATTTCACAAAAGACCCACCTAGCTCAAATAGTATTAATCCGAATATGAATATAACCTAAAAGATGGCAACAAGGTTGGGGTTTATAGGGATTCATTTCCTATTTACATTCTCGATTCCCACATGTATTCTCCATCCCCATCTCCAACCCTATCAGAAATCAGGGATCCCAACAAAAAATTTTCACTACATACTATTCTCATTAAAAAAGAAAAATTATAATTAACTTTCTAATAAAAATTACTAAATAAATTTTGAAAAATAAAATGTTTATCAAATTATTTATGTATTTTATTATATATATAATCAATAGCTATTATAATTTTTATGATATATATAATTAAGAAAATATATATGATAGTTACTATTTATTCATTTACTTCTAATTTAATATTTATCAAAACAATTACTATGATTCATCTTTAATAATTATGTATTATGAGAGTTATAAATTTTATTTTTTATATAAATATATATATATTAGGAGCATGGGTGGAGATGGAACTGGGATTGAGGAAATATCATCTTTGTCTCATCCCTAGTTTTTATTTCAAAGAATAATTTGTATTCACGAACTCATCTATATTAAAATAGAATGGAAATTAATTGTGATATTTCGTTCCATATTGAAAAGATAAGTAAATGAGTAACAGTATATAAAAATAAGTCTAGGTACTCATAGTTAACTCGGGGTATTCCTTTTGGTGTAGTGATGATAAATTAAAGTTGTCACTTCTTTGCTTTTGGTGCTAGAACATCTGCTGTGGTATTAGTTCCACATGTGTGTTTGCTCCTAAAGGGGTTTATTCCCAAAATGTGGTGATTTTTGAGATTATTCCCAAAATATGATTGTTTTTTTACCTCTTTCCCTTTCCCAAAATATAGTAAGTCTACTTTGGCAAAGTAGACTCTCAATATTTTATTAAAAAAAATAAGAGTCTACTTTGCCAAAGTAGACTCTCAATTTTTTTAATAAAATATTTAAATTCTATTCTTTTTTCTTTTTAAATTTATTTATAAATTTTAATTTTTATAATTTTCTAATAATAGTAATTCATAAATTTATTTTTTATAATTTTCATAAACATTAATTATTATTATACTTGTATTATATTTAACAAAGTAACGTAAAAATCAATTGAAATTATAATATTTTATGTATTAATGTATGTGATCAAATGTATGTGACACGTGGACATGAGGGAACTACTACCGACGTTGATGATCACGATGTTGTACATGAAGTACTTACTTACGGTATGATGGATTTGCGAGATAGACATCGTTTGCGGTCACCTTCTAGGCCAGGGGGATGTGGAACATCTGGTCATGATTGTAACCAAAATAAATAATTATTGTTTTTTTTTTTTAGTATTTTTTTAAATTACTTTATAATGTATTACATTTTTATCTCCATTATAAAAGTTTATATTTACTTTTTTTTTTCACATATTCATAGTATTTATTTGATATAAAAATTCATCCAATATATAAAAAAATTTATTTGAATAAAATATTTTTTATGTCAATATATAATATAAATTTATTAAATTACTTAATTCAAGAATATAAAAAAAAATCTTAAATTAAAATTATTTGAATATATAAACACAAGTCAAAAAAAAATTTACTTTACATTAATACATAAAATATTATAATTTCAATTGATTTTTACGTTACTTTGTTAAATATAATACAAGTATAATAATAATTAATGTTTATGAAAATTATAAAAAATAAATTTATGAATTACTATTATTAGAAAATTATAAAAATTAAAATTTATAAATAAATTTAAAAAAAAAAAAATATAATTTAAATATTTTATTAAAAAATATTGAGTCTACTTTGGCAAAATAGACTTTTATTTTTTTTAATAAAATATTGAGAGTCTACTTTGCCAAAGTAGACTTACTATATTTTGGAAAATAGGTAAAAAAGCAACCATATTTTAGGAATAATATCAAAAATTACCACATTTTGGGAATAAACCCCTCCTAAAGAGAAGTTTTGACCAAAAACACTTACACTATGTGAATATAGGACAAAAATAACCTCATCGGCACATATATGCTCGTAAGAGGTCCTTGGTTTAAGTGAAGTTGCATATTCAAATACACACTCATTTACGTATATAATGTTTAAAATTTGACCCTTTGTCACGACGTGGATCTGCAGACTCGTGCTGCGATTATGAGTTTGACAATATTCACGGTTAACTACTTGATATTATTTTCACTGCACCAAAAAGATACCCGAGTTGTTATGAGTAGCTAGACCCATTTTTATATATCATTATACATTCACTTATCTTTTCTATATGAGACGGTTATCACATTCTTCTAACATAATATATATATATATATATATATATATATGACGAAAACATCCTCGGAGAAAAAAGGTTAGGTACTAAATTTACTAACCGTGGAAATACAGAGGGCTCACTTGGTAACTTTAATTGTTTTGTATAATAATATGCCATTCTTCTTATTTATTTATTTCAAATAGTACGAACAAGTTAAAAAAAAAAAGCTAAGCATTAATAAATTCACATTTTCTGCGGCTACGGATAGCTTTACAGATTCTCCCTCCCCATGCTCTGAACACTCACTTCATTCCTCCGATCACCACCACCACCACCTCCAATGGCGATGGCCTTATTCTCTGCTCCTCCTTCTTCAACTACTCATCTACCTTCTCTCTCTCCGGCGCCACGTTCAGTTGGAAAACCCCAATTCTCTGTCAAGCCTAATTATTGTTATCTTTCAGCGACAACACCTAGAAGGTACTCTCATTTCTCGGTTACTGTAAGGTCTACGGATAATGGCTCTGGTGTGGCTGCTGTTGTTACTGTAGAGGAAGATAAATCTTCTGCTGAAGAGAAGGAGGAGGTTCCTGAAGCTCCCGTGAAGAGTGAGGAGGAGCCGAAGGAGGCGACTTTGGAGTCGTTTAATGGGTCTCCGAAACCCCAGGTCGTGCTGCTGCTGCTGCTTTGGCTCCGGAGGTGGTGAAAGTGTTTGAGGATTCCAGATGGGTTAATGGGACTTGGGACTTGACGCAGTTTCAGAAAGATGGTAAAACCAACTGGGATGCTGTGATTGATGCTGGTGAGTTTTTCTCCTTGTGTTTGTCTACTGCGTGGGTTCTTAGTTGGTCTTAATTTTCTCTTATTCAGCTTATGGGTTGGTTCAATTTGATGTCGAGTATGTTCGATTCTTGTACATATTTTGCCCTACATTTTTAGTCTCAAAAGCAAAAGGGGACGGGGAAATGGGGGAGGAATAGGAATGTTGCTAGTTTTGTCTGGCCAGAAGGTCTTGTTTCCTTTTGGAGGATTTATGTCTCTTTCAGAATCTTGGGAGAAGTATGGAAAAGGGCAGAATTCTTGTTTGGCTAGAGGCAATTATAAGTTTTGTTGAATAACTGGAGCCCAAATTATGTGGCTTTCCTGTTTTTCTTGCATAGATGGTTCATACTAGTAGTTATTAGAACTCAAAATCATTCCAAATCGAGTGAGATGGATGGAGTATGTTGCTCTAAGATTAACTGATCGCATTTGTGACTGTTCCTCTTCGTGGAACATATGCAGGATCTGACCAAGTTTGTCTTTCCAGTGGGTATCATACAAGAGTTGCTTACCTATTCTGTCAAGATATCTAACTGATAATCTAGGAAACTCTGAATTTGGATAAATGATTTCTCTTATTTTGTTTGTGTTTTCTTTTCATGGAGAAAACATCATTTTCTTATTGATGGGTTGGTTTGTGGTTGATATATATATATATACAGGATTGGATAAATTAAGTACTTTAATGCTTGAATGCTTTGCTCTTGGATGTCTGGATATCCAATGAGAAAAGGAACAAAAGTGTTGTTGTAAATAAGTTTTTGGTCATGCAGTATCAGGGAACTCATAAATATTTATCTTAGCATTTTAATCTTTTTATGATCTGTTGTTTCAATTTCTTAATAAAATCTAGAATCGTTTGGTTGTGGATTAGGAAATTGGACATTATTGACATTATATGACTAAAATTGTTTTACAGAGGCTAGAAGGAGAAAATGGCTAGAAGATAATCCCGAATCATCAAGTAATGAAGACCCTGTAATTTTTGACACCTCGATTATTCCTTGGTGGGCATGGATGAAGAGATACCATCTTCCTGAAGCTGAACTGCTAAATGGTCTGCTTTTAGACAAATTTGTTGTTCACATCTCATGGTTGTTATAAACTTGTTAAGTGAGCTAATATAAATTTTCTTCAGGACGTGCTGCAATGGTTGGCTTCTTTATGGCGTACTTTGTGGACAGTTTGACGGGGGTTGGTCTTGTAGATCAAATGAGCAACTTCTTTTGTAAAACACTGTTATTTGTAGCTGTAGCAGGCATACTCTTGATCCGAAAGAATGAAGATATAGAAACTCTCAAGAAGTTATTTGAAGAATCAACATTCTATGACAAGCAATGGCAAGCAACTTGGCAAGATGAGAACTCAAGCATTTCTAAGAAAGATTTGTAAAAATCATGGTATTCTTCTTCTTCTTCTTCTTGTAACCTCATTTTTGTATTAGAAAATTCCTTTCTTTCTTTCTGATAATGGAGAGAACAATGGCATGAAAGTCTGACTCTTCATCTTGTTTTGTTAGGTCTTTTTGTACCATTTTTATGTGCTTCAGTCCTTCCAAGAAAACAGACTCCATATCTGTAATGTTGCTTTAGATTTCAAGATCTGTAATGAATCTCAGGTTGATCTCCAAAGGCCATATATCTCAGTGCTGGTTGATGGTTGCAAAAGGATGATTAATGGGTTGAGTTTGAGCCACGTATGTGATAATTATATAATCGAAAAATTTATATGATTATAAGTAAAAAGAATTTGGAGTTAATTTTGATTAGAAATGCATGTTTTTCGACATGATTCAAGCAATATTTAATTAGTTATTTAAATATTTGATAAAATTTCGTCCTCTTGGTTGATTTTGTATAATGAGAAAATATATTATGAATATTATACGAAGTCATGGTGTCAATATAAGTATAATTTGAACAAAATACAATACGGCTAAAACAATTACTAAAAAAATAAAACATGTCAAAGATTCTAATTTAATTAGGAGGGAGAACCAAAATAATTTGCATTTCAAGCGATTAAGGTATAAAGTCTTAATTCAATTTTAGGTAGAATAGGAATTGCTGGTGTGTGACAAATATATATATATATATATATATATATATATATATATATATATATATATATATATATATATGTAAGAAGCATTGTATAGCACTGAAAACAACTACACATCCTTCTGCTGTTAATAACACAGCCAGAATCATTATTATTCTTTGCTATTACTTAGTAAAAAGAAAGAAAAAAGAAAAATGACATTTGGATTTACATAAGCACAAAGATTACAAATCTATTTAAAAGATCACTATATATATAAAAGATTGGATTCCTCATGACAACCCTCAAAAAGAAATGGTCAATTTGTCCCATTGCTACAAGTCCATACAAATGTGTGTGTGTGTGATATATATATAAAATATATATATATATATATATATATATATATATATATATATTTGTAGAGTTTTAATTCATTGTTTTGTAAAGAAAGTAATCATTTTGATGATTACATTGTTCATTTGATATTTACTCAAACTTAACGTTTTTCATCTTTTAGTTTGTATATTTATGTTTGGAAGAATAGGTAAGAAATCGTATCTATTCCCTTTTTGTCTCCACTTCCGGCCTGCACAATTTTCCCATAAAAATCAGCTCTTCCTGCAAACTATCTCCATCATCATCAACAAAAACCAGCTAGAAGAAATGGTAAGTTATGACCATTCTTTTTTTTTTTTTTTTCATTTCTTATATACTTTCTCATTTCTTGAACTTGGGAATTCTATTTCTTAGGCTAGAGAAAAGGGTGTTTGGTTGTCAGTTTATGTAGAGAGGCCAAGGAAGAAAATATCAGTATCAAGAAACCACCACCATCACCATCACCATCACCACCTTTATGTTCACAGGGCAAGGAAACTTACCGGTAATAATGGTGGAGGATACAATAGGAAAGCTCAGCTTCTTGAGTATTCAAGACAGCTTCGAGAATCAGCTCGATCTCAGGCGAATTCCCCTTTATTGCATTCAAAACCAGCAGCTTCTCATGATCATCAACAGAACTTGAGTCAGGTGCCAATTTCATGCAGCTTTTTACAATTGTCTTTGTCCATTGCCGTTTCTCCCGTGCAATTGTTAATATACATTTCTTGATAGATTGTTCCTGCGAAAAGAAAACCGAAACGTGCCCGGAATCCAACATGTATGGACTGGAAATTACTGATACCTAGCTTTCTGAGATCATTCATCACGCCTGCAAACAATAAGAAGAAGAAGAAAAGGAAAACAAACAATCAATCCAGTGTTGCCACAAAGATGAAAACTGTCATGAAAAGATTTCAGGTAAAATAAACACTAGCAATTGAAATTACGTTTCTGTCCCTTCATATTGAATAATATGCCAGCTAGATTATTCACTGAAGACTAACTGAACCAAGAAATAAGAAGATTCTGCAAATGCATAGTTTTTAGAAAATGTTAATCCCGATTTGAACAGTAAGATTCCTCTAAAAATAACTGTACTATTCTGATAAAACTATGTTGCCGGAACATTTGGAGACTAAGTCAAATCATTTGTTAATTATAGGTAGGCAAGAACAAAGGGTTTCTTTCCAAGATGTATGCATCACTTTGGAAACATCGGTAAAAGAGACTCAAATCAGCCATGTTTGTTTTCTGTGCCAATTGGAAGAGAGCAAAAGCAGCATCCAGAAACAGAAGTATGCCAAAGTTTGGCTTTTTCTTGTTTGTTCTAGTAGGAAGATTTGTTCTGTACAGTAAAATCTCTCAGATAGCATCTGAATATTATTTAAGAAAAGTAATATAATAAGGGTTCATCGTATCCCTTACATTATCATAGTTCTAAGCTGTTTACCAGAAAACTAGTATCCATGAACTATGAATCTTTGACAGAAGAGATCTAAACAAGGCTAAATTGAAATCTAACATACCCAGTATCTCATCAGCAAGATTATCAAACAAGATATAGAGATATCATAGGTAGTAAAATCAGTTTATAATCCTAAAGAACTGCCAACAGAAACAGATATAGGAACTCTAACCACATGTTTTCTGTCTCCCTGCAATACCATTTCGCCAAATGTATAAGCATTTGATGTCTCAGTTGCAGTCAGGCTGAGGGAGATGCATCTTGAAGCATTGACACTGATCTTGAAACTTTGCGGCGACACTCTAACTTTCACCCCAAGAGGTTCCCTAATTATCACGCTGTAATTCTCATCAGCATTACCCACATTTGTTACCCTTCGAATGACCTTCCTCTCCCCGATTAAATGGGAAACTGTCACACTTGCTGTATTCAAATCTGAGCACCATTTCTTCTTGGTTTGACACTGAACACCAACAGCTTGTCTCACAGACTTTTCGTCAAGACCTGGAACTGAGCATAAAAATTGGACATAGTCCTTGAAGGAAGTATCAAACACAAGTCCTGGGTCAATTGCCTTCGAGGGATTGACAAAACCAGCACCAAAATCAAACGGGGATGCAGGAGAGAGCCGATTGCTATCTTGGGCTAGTATGGGAGCTCCATTTTTATAGGTTACATCAGCAGTAGTCATCATTGCAGATGTAATGGCAGATGGACTCCAGTCTGGGTGCTTTTGCTTGATCAGAGCAGCAATACCAGCAATGTGTGGTGTAGCCATGCTTGTTCCAGACAGTAGAGCAAAATTTTGACCTGGAAGAAGAATACAGGTTTAAAATTAAGAACCAGTTTTGAACAACTAAAAGAAGTTTACAACAAAATTTGAAACTTTCAGTTCAACACTGACATTTGTCCACAAAATGACCAATATATTAGCATCAATACCTTTAATGAATTCGTCTCCCTCACTTTTAGGGCTCCAGGCAGCCCATATGGAGGAGCCTGGCGCCATAATATTTGGTTTCAGAACATCAGCAGTCTCTAAAAGTGCATTATTTACATCAGGACCTCTTGATGAATAAGATGCCACAATTGGTGCCTGCCCTGTGTAGATTGCCTTCCTGCCATCTAAAATTCTAGCCCGAGCTCTGAAGTCAATAGCTCTTCCACTTCTGCTCCTTCCTGTGTTTGAATTGTAATAATCCCATAAAAGCTGCATTAAAATAAAAAAATATATATATTATACCATGACAAGAACAATTTGATGCTCTCTTCACTGCTCAGTTAAATCTCCATCTAATTGATATAGCAATGTCAAAGAATGTTCATTTTCATGTTTCTTGAATATACAAGTAAGACATATTTAGTTCAAAGAGTAATAGAATGATGGGAGTTCCTGAATTCTGACTGTAAAAATGTAATTTCAAAATTATTCTTGAAACATATCTGTAAATATAGAGAATCTTTTCTTTTGGAACTTTCACCCCCAATTATGAGAGAAAGCGAACTATATATTCATTAAAGCCATCTGTTCAATTGGGGTACCAAAGATTCTTCCAAATTGTTCAAGATGACACCAGGTACTTGTAAGGTTACTGTTCCTCCCTGGATCTGCTTGGAGGCAATGTAAGGGTTCATTGTCAGTATGAAGCCAGCAGCTCCAACGTCGTGTATAGTGTCCGCGATTGTAGCTATACTTGCCCTCCCAAACTCCAAATTAAGTGGGTACCTGCAGATAATTAGCTTGCCTTGGACTAAGGAACGGACAAACTGCAATGAGCTTTGGCAGCTCTCTATCATCCAAAGATCAACAGAGGTATTCCTTATTCCAACGGTGTCAGCTGCTGCAACAAGTGGGAAAAACATTTCTCCAGCTGTTGGTGCTACAGCATAGAGAAGTGACATTTTCCAGTCTAATTAGCATAAATAGATTCATAGAGGAAGATAACAAAATAATTTGAAACAGAATGTTTCAAAAGAGCATCAAAACCTACGTGCAAGTCCTGTGCCAAAGAAGTGGTGTCCATTCCCCAACTCAATTGAATTATTGTATTTGCGGTCAGTTATAGAGGCAGCAACAGTTGTAATCCATGGGCTAAAGGAAAGCAATGAACTAGAAGAAGGTCCTCCATTTCCAGCTGCCTGAACAACCAAGACCCCGGCTTTTACTGCAAATAAAAGCTCCATCTCTAATGCATTTAGGAAAGCAGAATGCCCAGATGGTACACCAGCTGGTCCGACAGAAAGACTTAGTATATCAACTCCATCTTGAACAGCCTATGCAGCAGAGAGTTCCCATTTTTGGGAAAAGTTTCAAACATACCAACCAATAGAAGGGGAAAAAAAAAACAAAAAAGAGTACTGTATGTTGATTGCATAACATACCTGATCAATAGCAGCCATGACATCAGACATGAAACCTCCAAAACAGTACATAGCCTTATATACAGCAATCCTGCATTCATGCACAAATTAGACTCACACTATCTATAATTGGAAGGGGAGATCTTGGTTAATAATGTAAGTTTTAGTTTATTACTAATAATTAATTAACTCATATTTCACCTGATTTTAAGGAGAAATTAAAAATTTTACCTGGCTCCAGGAGCCATGCCACTGGCGTAACCAAAGGTAAAATTATTCACTCTAACAGGAACCTGGTGATTTCCTGCTGCTGTTGAAGCTGTATGGCTGCAAATTTCTCACCATCTTCAACGAGTTAAACACGAACTAGTACAAGAGCCTCATTAATACAATTGAAATGTCAGAAATTAAACCTAATAAGTTAACAACATTAGATCTGCCTAAATGCATGAACAATCATGAAATATGCCAATAACATCTGCATTAGACTTTCAGATGTCACTTGCCTTCCATGACCATCAGCATCAAAGGGAGAAGCATAGTCACGCGTGATATTGAATTTGCCAGCAGCGATAGCAGCTCTGGCAAAATATTGTGCGCCTACTATCTTTCCATTGCAAGCTGTTAGAGGAAATTGATTGCCTACTGCACATTTCCCATTAAATTTTATAGGTTTTGAAAGTATACTGCCTCTTATCCCATTTGATGATGAAGTTTGAAAGCTTGGATGGGAAGGGCTTATTCCTGTATCAATCAGACCTATTACTACTCCTTCACCAGAAACTTGTGCACCACCTAAAGTTGGCCAAACACCACTTGGAATTCCTAAATATTCTGGTGTATATGTCGTTAACTTCTTCATAATAATGTCTTCATGGATAACCCGAACTCCTTTTGCATTCTTTACTGAGTGAATAGCCTAGAGGAATCAATATGTCAAGTAGAAATACAAAATTAAAAGGAATAAAACATATCTTCCACTGAATTGCTTTGGGGCTTAGTTTTGATAAATCCTCTGCCTACTGATTTCTCTTGAGCTACTGCTGTATAATTCACAATGCAATGTTCATAACTAGATCCTCATTGCCTACTACAGATCCGAAAAACAGAATAGATGTTTGAACTGCTAATGGAAACTAGAAAATAATTCCATATTCCTAAAATCATAAGGTCTAATCAGAGAGTGTTCAGAGTCAAATCTAGAACATGAGATAACATACCTCATCACTAGTCACATGGACTGCAAATCCATTTAATAGATGAGTGTAGCTGTATAATTTGGTGTGTTCAGTTCCTGCAAAGAGATATTTTAGGAAATTATCATGATCTTTCACCATCCTTTCATTGTTTCTTATGATATTTTCTTCAATCCTACACATTAAGGTTCACTCAGTCAGTTGAACAAAGAGGGTGGCTGGACAACCATAACCAGTAAGAATAAAATCTCTAAAGAAAATAAATTGATACCTGGGAGGTGATTTGGTATACGCTTTGTCCAAAACAACTATGAAGACCTTGCCACCCTCTGTTGAGAATGTTCCCCAAATATTCAGAAAGGAAACCAGGAACAGCAAAACAGCAAATGATTCCATTTAAAAAGTTGGATTGAAATGGAAAAGTAAGACTGTTATCTGCATCTTTAAAAGAGAAAAGCCACAACCCTTGTAATCATTCAGGTCATGCATCAAAGCTTTACTACAATTTTCATGTGAGAAGACCATGCATGTCTTTCTTGTTTCTAAACCACCCCAATTCATGTAGTTGGCCACTCTCATCTTCCAGCCAAGCATTAATATTTACTTGCAGTAACAAAAAAAAGAATAAACATCCCTCTCCCCACCCCACACCCAAAAGAATTAAATCAAAGGACTCATAATTCAGCAACCATTCTTTGAAAAGAAACACAAAGAAATGCTGCTTGAGTTCTTTACCCTGTCCCCACCTCCCCAAAATCACAACCACCTGGATACCAGAACATGATACACAGCATTAGGAAGCTTCTTTAAAGAACTGGACCTAAAGAAACTACTACTGATTTGCACAGACCAATAATTATGAATATGCCACCATACCAATATTTCCAAAATTGTGTACCTGAAAGGATATTTCACCATTCTAGTTAAAATAACCCATGCATGCCTTTACAGATATGAAAAAGTAACTTGTATCTTTGCTTTCCTTAATAGGACGCAAAGGAAATATGAGAACAAGATCAGATGGTAAAAATAGTCCATGTTACTCAGTTTCAGTACAACAACCGATTGTTCAATAATTCTACATCCACATGAAATGCAACAGAACATGTCAAAAAAATGAATTTTAAAGCCCTAGCCCTCAGTTCTCCATCGAGAATTATTCCAAGCCGAATTCCACAATAGGTGGATGAATAAACACTACTTGAAAGGAATACCAGCTCTGAAAATCATGACTCACTTTGCAAAGCAATGTGCTCCAGCTAAGAAAAAATGTGAACCCCCTACTCATGGAAATTTCATTGGGATCTTTGCTGTCTGGTATACTCCCATAATGCAATGGCACCACTAACATGAACATTAAGCGACCTTACAACTCCCAATTGTGGGATCTCAACACAAGAATCTAGAATATGAATTATCTCTGCAGGTATACCCTCTTTCTCCCTTCCTAAGACTAAGACTGTCTTTCTGGGGAATGCATATTGGTCTAGCGGTATGCTGTTTGCAGTTTGCTCCAGACCTAAGATGGCAAAACCTTCTCGCTTCTTCTTTTGCAGAAAAACTTTCATTGTACTGACTGGAACTTCTGTTATTGGAACCCACTTATCTGCTGTTACACTGATGAGCTGAAACTGCTTGTCACTCAATATATTCTTGTCTGCTATGGTCAATCCAGCTGCCCTAAACACCTCACATGTCCGTGCCAATCCAGCAAGATTTGGAATTCGATCAATTAGGGATGCTACAAGGATAAACTGTTGTCGGCTTTCTCTCAATTTCTGCACTGCTAGACTTCTTGAATGCAACAAGTGATCAAGTAGCTGACCTTCCTTGTCAATATCTGTAAATGATCTGAATGATTCTTTTTTGTCAGTGAAAATACTGGTAGTAGTTTGCACCTCATGTTTGCTAAGAGTAAACTTCTTCTGGAAGTCCAATGTTACATCTTCTGGCCCATGGATGGGAAACTTTTCCTGATCTGCATTTCTTGAGATTCCAATATGGTTTGTGCAATCATTCATCTGTAAGCACTCATTCTTGATAGTAGCTGCATCCTTGGCCATTGAGGATCTGAGATCATCTCTAGCATCATTCAAAAAGTTAATTACTTGATCCATGAGGGTATTTGATACACATTCAAATTCAGATTCCTCCACCCGATTTGAGAAGATTCCTGCTGGTGTAATAGAAATATCTGGATCAAAAGCATCCAAGTAACCCGCCATAGATGCTCTTAGCCGTGCACAGTCTGGGTTGCACATCAAGTAAGACTCCAAGTCCATCAGGCACCTTTTCTCTATAGACATGATAACAGAAGAATCTGAATTCCTGGCATGCAATAGCTTCTGAAGAATTTGATGCACTAATAACTGAGCAAATCCACGTAAAGTATGATGATGTGATGTGAGCAAAGGAATTATAGAAGGAAGTAATTCATTAAGGTGCCTGGATTGGATCGGTTTAGCTGCATGCAGGATGACATTAGCTGCAACAAACACATACGAAGACAAAGCCTGGGGTTTTATGTCATAATCCCTGAGCAAAGGAACTAATTCTTGACCAACAAGGAATGGAAACTTCAGATATATCTGAATTGCAAATGTTTCTAAGTACTGACGAACTGAGGGCAAATTGTTTCTTTGAAGAGCTTTGTGCAAGCTACATGTTACTTTCTCAAGAATATCTTGATCAATAAATCGTGATAAAATGCAAATCATCTGCCACACACGAACTTTGCGCCTATGAATTGCACTGTACTTCTTATACAACTCTTTAGATAGATCCTTGTCATCCACAGCAGAGTGAAGAAGCTCTAACAAAAATGTTTTGCCAGATGTGAGGGCAGCCAAGCTATTTTCATCTTTGTCTCCTTCAATCGATCCAACTAAATCAGCCATGTCTGCAAGTTTGTTAAACAGGACGGCGACAGAGACTCGTGCATACAGCTCTGTGTTTATAAACTCTTCAGTCAGCTCAGGATCTGGGCTCTGGGATAATGTGGATACTTCACTCTTCACATCCTGATTTTCAACCAGTTCAGCTTCAAAATCTTCATCAAATGCAACAGAACCATATAACGTTAATAGCTTAAGCTCCCTCATGTAGTACTTTATAGTAGTAGGATTTCTGAGCCAAAGCCCAGTTAAATGTAATGCAGCAAGGCGGATTGTACGAGGACTTCTTGTGCCTTCCTCAAGGATTTCATTAATGAACCACTTCAAAGGCCCAGGGGTATCATCAAATTCATGCATGTGCTCGTCACTGAACACTGAATGGTGCAAAACTGAAGACAAAAGAGCAGCGATTGGAGCAACCCTTCTTTTGTTGCAGCTTACATGCAAGATCCAACAAGGATTAACCAGATCCCACATCATCTGTGGGTTCAAGCCATTACAGGAGGAAACCAATGTTCCCATTCTGCCTGAAGCAAACAGCTCTATGATTAATCTTACTGATCTTAGAATGGGCAAGACAGAAATCTCCCCAGCATTTTCAAGATTGTCCACAAGGTCATTGAAAATCAACATAACAGTGTTATCTGAGAAGAAAAACTTGCAACTTCCCACATAAATGCCATTTTCATTCTTAAGCACAAATTTCGGTATTGATAACAGGGATTCCAGGCAAATCCATTTCCAATTCATCAAAATTGCTCGCCGAGTTCGCACTAAATTGTCAACTGCAAGAAGTTGGTTAACCTTCTGCAGAAAATTTTGGACAAATGAGTCCAAGAAATTCTCATTTTCAGCTGTCATATTAGACAAATTCTCTCTATCAATGATCAGATCCAGAGATGAAGAAGAGACTGTAGGCACCAATTCTTTCAATACATGGGCCATTGCTTCATATGATGCTAAGCATATTTCTGCGTCACTTTCTGATCTACCCAATGGAGACTTGATAACTTTCAAGCAGAAATTCCAAAGAAAGATGATAGAAGAATCAAACAATACACGAGATTCTGATCTGAACTGCACACACCACCTGGAGATGGATGCAATAGACTTGAGGGATATTATAGCTTGCAGAACAGAAGTAGTTGCAGAAGATGATAATCGGCGTTGACTTGGACCTCCCAGTCTTCCTCTGACTGAACCAGGAAGAATACTCTCATCTTCCATCAAACCAGACCAAAAAATGGAAGATGATGATTTGGAAAATGAAACAGACTCCTCCATTATGGATAAAAACAACTTAAAAATATTGTTCAGCAAAATCGATTCATTCAAGAAGTCTATGGGAGTCAACACTGTAGGAAAGCAGTGGTCACTCTTCATTCTCTTTTTCCATGTACCTTCAACATTTTTTTCTTGAATGACTTGAAGTTCTTGAATCAAGCTAGATATAATAATAAAATATTTCACAGGTACCCAATCCATAAGGTTGTTCTCTTTACGGAGATTCAAACTAGAATCCTGAATGAAGGAAAATATAGTGTTCAAGTCTTGTTCCTCCTTAAGTACAAGAAAAGTCACCCTTGCCCATCTTCTAGCTTCACAATCCCATTTTTCTACATCTTCATCATTGTAACTAACACATGCAGGATGACAATATACAAAATTTCTGGGAAAGCTGGCCAAATTTTTAGAAAGCTCCAGATTCTTACTACAGTGATCAGAAGTAAAATGCTCTTGACTCCACATCAAAAGCCATTTTTGCATTTTCATTCTCAAAGAACCTAGAAGAGATACAACAGAAGATAAGTCTCAGAAAATGTAAAGTGAAATGAATAAAAGCAACCATCCAAATCAAGCAAGAGGAGATTCTCAAAAAGGAGTTGGATATTTGAAGTTTGCCATGCATATATTCAAAGCCTACCACCAAAATCTGTGAATTCCCGAGGCAAGCTTGAAATAAAGTGCAGAAGAATCTCAAGAGACACATCAACCGGAGACATTACCGAAGTAGCAGCATCCAGGATCTTCACACAAACTAGAAGCCACAAAAACTACTCATTATAAAATAAACTGTGGCACAATTTCTCTCTACTTGAAAAAGTAGTATTATTACCCACTTTAATACCTTGTAAACGATAACTAGCATTGAAATGCTGTTTACTACTTTCAATTATAAATCTGAAAAGATCAAGTAAATTTGTTTTGTCCCTCTCCAAGAAGTTATCTGTTGAGTAAAAAACTTGGTCATGTTGCTGAACCCCATGAGCAGCAGCAGCAATACACTCAGCAAAGCACATTAGTCCAGGTCGCCCAAAAGAATGCTTTTTAGAAAGCAAAGCTAAGCCACTTAAGAATTTAATCTGCTTCCTGTGTAAAAGGAAATGCTCCAAAGTTATGTCAAAGCTTCACAGTAACAGGTAAGGTTTTCATGAAAAAGAAGTTCAAGGACAGTACAAACAACTTTGACATTTACCAATAGAAGTGGTTGTGCAAATTTATATAAAACACGAGATTGTCTTACATTGGTTAAGGTTTCCCAGTGTGATTGATGTTAGGTTCTAATTCTGATGCTATTAAGTGCCAAATTTAAAAAACACTGCATCCTTTTCTCATCTTCCTCCACACCCCCACCAGAAGGGGAAAAAAAAAAATGAAGAAGAAGAAAAGCAAGGTTTCTCATTCCCTTATCTACCTACTCAACATTCTCACTTTACAGCCATCCTAACAAATGAAATGGTTCTTCTTTCACAAGCAACTTCAATATGTCATGCATAAGATTTCTGCACAGCCCCATGAAAGAACACCCTTGCTAAAATCTCACACAAAAGAAGAAAAAGAAGTATATATATCACTAAACTAAGAATGTATATAACAAAGTTGATAGTATTTACCCCCCATCAAGATAACTGCAGTATTGGCATAGAAATTTGGCAGCAGAACAGATTGTTCGTGAAGAGTAGATTCCTTTTAAACCTATAAATAGAAATACATGTACATAATCAGGATTAATCATAATAGTTAAATGGCACTGCTGATGACTATAAAAAATTGACAAGACTAGTTATAGTGCCTATCAAGCTTGAGATTTTTATAGCAGAGAAGGCAGAAGACCAAATCAATTCTTTCAAATATTACATTGAACAATCCCTTCAATGTTAATCAAATAGGCTAAAGAAAAGTAACGCCCGCAATAGAGATATTTCTAGAACAGACATTGGTTTCTTCTTTTTACAAGAAAAATAATTTTTTTAGCTCAATAAATCTCTTTCTGAAAATTATAAAGCATGTGAAGATGTTATGATCGAACCAAAATCTTTGTGATGAACAGGATCATTTAACCCTTGCAATAGTGGACCAAGTATGAACTCCTCAGGCACTGATCTCAGGAGATTTTCATGATCCTTCGATGCAATACGCAAAAATGACTGCATGATCAAGCACCTAACTGGAAAATTTAAACAAACAATAACTCGTTAAAGGAGAAATAGAAATCTGGAAGCAATTAGCAAAATAATGAAAAGTTGTTTGAAGTCTAAAATCTTTGCATACCCTGAGGATTATCATGACAGAAGCCTCGTTCCCACAAGATGGCTAACCACTGACAAATTTCCTCTGAAGTCTCCATCTTGTTCTGATTACCTTCTGCACAACTAGAACTGACTTGATTCACCAATGTAGAAGAAGAACAAAGCAGCAAGTTCATCTACCGGAATAAGAATTAACATACTACATTTTAGATGAAGCAAGTCCTCAAAAGATTGCATGGAAAATAAAATATCAAAGATTTAAAGCGACCTTCCACAAAGAAGCATCAAGACAAGATGAGAATTTATAGGATGTAGAGACATATCTAATATAGCTAAACACATCTTTAATTGGTTCAAATGCAAGAGTTTAGTAATGATCATGTTCGATTTTTCTCCAGGATTGCAAACAGAAGGACATATAAGCTAAAATTCATAAACAGGAACCTGGTGATCCCATGCTGCTTCAACCAAATGAGTACCATACTCTTCAAGCATTTCATACAGAAGAGTAAATGCTCCCCATTTCTGCTGACTGTTTAAGTTGTCAGAGACATTGTAGATTTTACCAACACCTAGTGATGAGGCTTCCTTCTCAGCCCACCTTTCTCTTTTGGTTAAACCACGTGGTTCTGAACATTTCACATCTGATACACCACTGGGAAGATCAGAATCGGATATGCTTTGCTCACTCATATTTAATATTCTTTTGAGAATATGTAATGACTGCTTCCTTACCAAGTTCTCCTTATCAACCTAGAGGATAAGATAATAAGGAAAAGTAACCAGAAGAAAGCAAAGTTTATCATTTGCAAAACTACATTTGCAGGAATATAAATGAAAAAGGGGAAAATTCAAGGCAAATCTCTAGCAAGCATTATTTACCAGGCCCCTTTTTATTTCAACCCATAATTCCTTGTCGCCTCTTAGATCAAATGTTTCACCATTTCCATTTCCATCGATATTTCCATCTTTTCTTTTATTGCAAGAAGAAGATGATATATAAAGCGAGAGTATTGCATATGCATCTCTCCTCTCAGAAAACCCTAGAGAAAAAAGTCTCTTGCAACACGCCCAAATTTTCACAAGAAGAAGATTCCTAGAAAGGTGACATGAAACCTTCAATTAAGCTAGGAACAAAGGCAGAACAAGTAAATAACACAACATAGGGATTTGCAACTCTCAAAGTTTGAAACAGACTCTGTATTCTACCTGGAGAGCTGATGTTTTTGCCCATGAATTGAGACCTCAAAAGCACAAGTTGACTCCAATGCTTCAAATATAGATGGAAGAAGCATCCTAATGGCAGAAGATCGATGCTCCACACTTCGTGAAAGCATCTGAAAAGAGAGGTCACAAAGATCCCAGAGCAAGTTCCTAGCAAAATTTTCCACAGAGCCTCCATTTGTGAAATTCAAGTTGCATGTACTACATAGCATATGTTCATATTCTAAGGCAGTATTGAGCATTAACGTCAGAATATGACAAGATACTGGTAGCGGTAAGAAGTCAGGCTGAGAGAGTGTTGGTTCTGTATTAAAGTAACTAGTTATGTTTCCATTATCACATTGAAAGGATTGCCAGTTGGTTGACTGATCATCGGAGACCTGAAGATTTAGGTGTGAACTCCATTTGGAGATTGCCGATTCTTCACTATGAGTCATCCCCATAGATAGTCCAACCAATCTGAACAAGAAGGGAAGTAAGCTTGTTTCAACAACACGCCAGCTGTTTGTTTCAGCCACAACATCAAAGAACATACGCAAAACCTAGATTTAGAAAATGATGAAAGAGCTATCAGAGACAAAGTAAGCCAATTTATAGTCCATTCAAAGACCTCATAATAGAGGATTTAGCACTTTTGAAACGCCACATGACATCAATATTTTCCTATTTACCTCATTAAACATTTCCACATCAGATGCATGAACCAGCTTCAGAATGGGTAGAAAAGTTCTCCAAATAAACAATTGAAAAGCATCAATATTGGTTCCTGTGACAAAAATTCTGTGAATAACGAACATATTTTAGTTCTTACAATCATGCATGGGACCCCAGCTTGATAAAAAATCTACTAGTATTTCTTTTCTATGTAGGAGAATTACATATCCATACTGCCTTAAAATCTCGAGTATCAATAATTTAGGATAAATATATGAGATATGCCTCAAAGATAATGGAAGAGAAGGAATCTATGAACCAAAAAAAAAAAAAAAAAAAAAAGAGGAGAAGAATGCAATAAGAATTACAGGAAGTCTGCCAGTCTGCCATGTAAAACAAATCATCACCAGCAGAGAAGCAATTGTATCAATTTTAGCAGAAGGAGCAGAATGAAGTGGATAACTTAAGAACAAGTTGAGAAAGAATGCAGATACATAACAAAAAACTAAACCTAAAAAATTGTTTGTTCTTTAAAGAGCTAGTTTCTATGGAGCTTAATCCACTAAAAGAGCTTAAAATGGAAGCATATGAACACAGGCAGTAGGTACATGAAGAAGCAAAAACAATAATTTACTCTATTGACCCTGCCCTCATCTAATACTAAAAGTGATTAGGAATATAATATGATACATAAGAACAAGCCTAACCACTCCTTGTTTATTTGAGATTCTATTTTGGCATAAACAAAAATGTTTACCAAGTAGTTGACTATAGGTGTTACCATACTCATAGTAACGTTTGGCAATACATCTGCAGCATGAAACTCTTTTGTACCTCCAACCTATGGTCCTTGTAGCTACAAGTAGCTTCAATTGGACTGAGGACATACGGTTTCATACCTAATGCTTATGAAATAAATATCAGTTGGATTAGAAATGAAAGCCATTGTCTTTCAAAGAGTATTGTTATGGTTCTTCATCCAGAGAAGTGGTTCAGAAGCCATCTCATAGGAAATCAAGATAATAGTTAAGTTTATCAAGAGGGTTTAGTATAAATCAAATAAAGAAATGGAACATAAGTCAAAGAATTTATGCCAAACACAAGATAATTATATGTTTACTAAATTGTTCAGTGAGCAAGAGAGCAGAATTGGAGAAAATCAAGTTATAGCAAGGCTTGTGACAGTAAAACTAGAATGTAAAGACCCATATCAATAGTTTGGTCCTATAATAGGCAAAAAGTTATCTAGTAAAGGTTTTGACCATAAACAGAAGCCCTCCACTAACAGAAAATTGATAAAACAAGAGAAAGACTATAATTGCATTGAAGAGTTAGCACTCCAATTTAAAGAGAAATTGTTCAGTTGCAGAAATATTCGACACATTTAACATAATTCAGCACATTTGAGAGAATTGGACTTATACTGACGCACCTGATTTTTTCAGAAGATGACAGAGTGCACCCACGTATGAACCAATACAATAATGCTTTTGGGAATCCATTGCTTCACTTTCCTTTGTAATTTCCTATGAAAGAGACCAAATTCAAGATTTAACATTTGTTTTGATTACTTAATAGAGCAGAATTAACAGAAAAACAACCCACAGCTTTTTGTTCTTCTAACTAATGTAATGTCATAAAGATTATTTATTTATTTATTTATTTTTGATAAGTGATGTAATGTCATAAAGTTGACCCAGTGAAGCTTACAACTTTTTCCTGAATTGCTATACTTCATTTTATTGCTTTGTATCCTTACTCATAGAAACACGGGTTTTTTATCCGGATTTCTCAGCTTTCAATAAATGCAAGTAAAGAAATGAGGTGTCTTCCCCTATTTTTCTTTTCTCCTCAATAAAGATATTACCTTGGTGACATTTGCAAACTCGTTGAGAAGAGAATTGAAAAGTAAAGAAGGAGAAGAGTTTGTTGAAGCCAGAATACAGTCCAGCATCGCCGGAATAGCCGCCGGAGGGACCAACCGGAAACTGCTTAAAAGTGATGCAGTAATGGGTTCCATGTTCATTGAGGTCATCATGATAGATTGAGAAGGCAATTGAAACACAGAACACAAGAGATGAAGAAAGATGAAAACTCAAAAGCTAACCATAAACCCTAAAATATATGCATTGAAGGATGAACATAGGGTTTTGGCTTAGCTGCCAAAAAAAATCAAAAAGTTTAATCAGTTTAATTAATTGACTCTAATTTTAGTTGTAGACAATAATATTCTGACCTTATTTGTAATTATCAGATATTTTTGAGGCCTATATTTAAATATCTCAGTAAGAAAAGGGTATATGTGCAAATTTGTTTGTATTCTTTGTCATTGCTCACATCTAACGGCTGACTCAAATCCCACATTAGAAAGACAAAGAAAGCAAGAAGCAGACAAACAAACACATGGGAGTGTGAAGTGTGTGAATTCCATACAGAACTGAAAAGGGCACAAATAACCCAGAAATATCAGATTTGTGAAAGACACAAACAGGGCAAAGATGCAATCTTTTTCATCATTTTCAATCAAATCTTTCTTCATTTTTTCACTGTTCCTGAGTAAAAATCGTTCAGAAACCTTCTTTTTCCTAGTTGTTGGTTTTCCATCTTTGCATATTACGATACTGATGCAAAGTTTTGTGTTTTTGTGTCAAATTTGTTTAGGTATCATCGATGATGCATTGTCCCAAGAAGGGTTTTGCAGTGCTCCATCAATCTTGAAAACTGACTCCAATTCTCAATCTCTCTACTGGAAAGTAATCAATCCGACTTTGTCTCCTTCTCATCTTCAAGGTTTATAATCCGTCTTGATTTCTTGGAAATACTGAAAATATCATAATAAATGGAATTAGTAAATTGTAAAGGAAAGTCTCTATTATCATTATATATTAAGGGTTGTGTTTCATGTTTAATATTCTTTATTGAGAAAGGCAAAGAGGGTATTCCAACTTGCCTGTGAAATTTATGCTATGGATAGTTTTTAAACTGCTAATGGACTGGGTACAGGGTTACTGATTCAATGGTTAGTTGATAAGTTGCTTTATAAACCCAAACTAAGATAATTGTCCAGTTCAAAGTAATAATCTTTAGTTTGTCAATGCTATGCTAATTCCAATGATGGCGGTAATTTTCTCAGATGACAAGATAGCATTGGTGATGACATGTTAAAAAAAAAAACAAATTTGAGTTCAAATCTCAAAGGATAATCAAGAATTGGCTTTTTATTTTTCTTTCCTAAAATGTTTAGACTAATTTTGATGAACAACTTTATAATCTGGACAAAGTGATTATAGAATGTGTTGTTTAAAAGGGAGTACATAAAGGATAAATGTGGATGAATTCTAAAATTTTCCTAAATGGAAGAGGATCCATTTCCAGAATGTCCTTAAGAAATTGAGAGTGAGTTCTGTTCATTTCTCAAAGAGCAAATTTTGACTTTGTTTTAGGATCTTGGGTTAATTTGTTCAATAGGATTACTAGCTCTTGATATTCAATGGCTAGATCATCCAGTTCTTGCATATTCATTCTTCCGCCCTGCCCAAACAAGGAAATGAGCTCAGTTTAACAACCAGTCTCTCTAGTTTATCTACTGGATTTTCTTTAATGGCAATGTTATTTTAATCTGGTCCTAGAGCATAAATGCTTCCATTGGAAAGTAAAATTGGCATTTTTATGTGGCAGACTTACCAGGATTTACTCGCAGTGTGTACAAAAGGGACCATGCTCTGATAACTCCAGAAAGTCATGTATTTAGCCCTCTATCCGATTGGTATAGTAACTGCACTCCTTGAGTACTTATTTGATAGTTAAGATCATTTTTCTGAAGCTTCTCTTGAATCTGCTTGATAGGACCAACACGTTAGGAGCTTATCTCATCACTCCAGCAATGGGCTCACATTTTGTTATGTTCTTGGCTAAGATGCAAGGTATGAGCTAACATTTCCTAACTCTTGTGACTTTCTATTTGACTTTAGAATGAAAGATTGGCTGATTGTCATGTGGTTCAGTAAGTACATCCAGTTGACATGCAAAAGTTCAGTACATTCATTCTTCTGCTGGTGCTTGGGATCATTAATCCTCTTTCTTTTAGACTTGTTTTACTATTTGTTATTCTTTAAGTATGACTCATCCCTGCCTATTTTCTTGCAGAAAATTCAATATCAGGGCTGCCTCCAAGTGATGTTGAGAGGTACAGAAATCACTTGGAGTATCTCACAGTGATATGAAAAAGTACGATAAAGAACTTTTTTTTCTTTTTTTTGTGTACTTCTAATACTTTCGCCTCTTTGTATGTCTTAATCAGGTTCGTATTTGTAGTTGATGGTAGCGTAAGTCTTACTGACATATCTGGCATTTCCCATGAGCTAATGGTAAGAAAATTCAGTTATTTGCATTTAACGATTAGCTTGCACGATATCCTACAGTATTCAGCAGATGCACTATAGTACCATAGATGGGCAGATACATGCCATCTCGACTCTCATATTATAGTATGAGTACTTTCCAAGTTATTGTTGAGCAATCTGATGGTATAAACCAAAGGACCCATGTCGATGTTTGGAGTCGCCGTATTGAATGCCGTGTCACTTTGTGGATCATGGGTCTTTTGGTTTAAACTATCTTGGCATGTAATAATATTATCCTTGAATATTAATACTATTTCGTCAAGAATCGTATATATTATATGTGAGGAATGGGTGAATATCATACCATCTATATCGTGAATTTCTTCATATGAGCATTTATACTGCAAGATTTTCCAGTGTCATTGATTAGGCTTCTGCTCTATAAAGTTGAGCAACTGTTCTTTTGAATTGTAGTCTGCCCAGAGACAACACTTTACACGAAGGAATATAATTATTGAGTTTATGCTCGAATTAAAACTATATCAAGCTGTTTAAGTAAAGTAATATCTACAACGTGCAGGTGGATTCTTATGCTTATCTTCCTCCAAACTTAACACATTCCTTGAAGTGTGATGCTTCCTCAACACTTGTCGTGTTTGAAAGAAGGTTTGTATATGATAAGCCTTTGGTCTCCTAATCTCACTTCAGAAGATGTTTTCCAGATTCATCTATTCCTTAAGTATGATCAAATATTCTTTTTCTTTCAGGTACTCCTATTTGGAAAATCATATTTCTGAATTGATTGTCGGATCAACAAGTAAACAGCCTCTTCTTGAGACTCCAGGAGAGGTATGTTTCTTAACCTTTTCTATGAATGTTGTTGAAGAGTAAAATTCTTATGACCTGCTGTCTTAGCTGAAGCTATTAATGTATTCTTTCTCAGGTTTTTGAACTCAGGAAGCTTCTCCCTGTTTCATTGCATTACGATTTCAATGTTCATGTGAGTTTTAACTTTATTCTATTCGTCCATTCATGTTACTATTATATCTTGAATTTCTGTCAAAAGAATTTGTAGAAAATTGTGAGAGAGGAATGGAATAACTAATTTGTCGCTCCACTTGACAGATCATGGATTTTCAACCAGGAGAATTTCTGAATGTGAAGGTAATTTTTCCTTTTCCTGCTGTCTTGTTCCTCACTTGAGACTTGAACTTTGAAGGAATTGCAGTATTATGCTTTGAAAATCTCCTTCCAAGTCCAAATTTGGATTCTTGATCGATAAAAGGTTGAATCTACTGCATAAATTACCCAAGTTATTTAAAAAGAATTTTTGTTTTAACCATTATTTGCATTAAAATTCTGCAATTCACTTTCTTATTTGAAACAAACACTTTTGGCCTTTACCTGAAAGTTAAATGTCATTCCAAGATTTGTCGACACTAAAGCATTCTCTTCTGTTCTTTGAACACTTGCAGCCAGCCAGCTGTATAAATTTCTGCAGTTGGCCATATTTTTAGTAATCTATGATTCTGACCTCCAGCCAAACATCTTTCGCCTGCTTGCTGAAAACGAAAAGTCACATCAGTTGGACAATGATATGTTTTAAATTCAAATTAGTGTGTTTTTGTATCTATATTAGCAATATTCCATATCTTATTCACAGGAAGTCCATTATAATCAACACGGACTATTGCTGTTGGAGGGGCAGGGTATCTACCGTTTAGGTGATAACTGGTAAGTGAAAGCATGCTTATTTATATATCTAACTGTTTGACATGATACCACAAATCATTGTATCTATCTATTTATACATAGTATATTGAGTATGGACCAACCTGTATAAAATAACCTTCTTGGGTCATTCTTTCCCACTCCCTTCATGTATGAAACTGACCAAAAACTCAGAACTGGATGTTGATCTACACATTCACTACAAGAACAAATCAAAATGGATAAATTGGCCTAATGTCATTGAAATCCATGTCAATTATTTAGTTTGTCTGATTATCTTTTCTGGGCTTCTGCTAAACTAATGAACAAAGATGAGTACTTTAAACAGATAATAACCAAAACTGACCAAATTCAAAATTCATGATTGTCAATCATATTTTCTTTTTTCCTTATTGATTCCACTAACATTTTCACCTGAGCAGAGTTGCTTTTTAATCCCATGTTCTGCTGATTGCATACTTACAATGAAGAAATTTGTGCATCAGGTACCCTGTTCAAGCTGGTGATGCTATCTGGATGGCACCATTTGTCCCACAATGGTAAGTGCCTGACACTGGATCTTTATATACTGTCTTTTCACACAGATTGAAGCATATGTCAAAATGCTATTTGTGCCCTTTTTCAGGTATGCTGCCTTGGGTAAAAGCCGATCACGATATTTGCTGTACAAAGATGTGAATAGAAATCCATTGTAATGGCATATTATGTTCTTGGCTGCAAATGTGTACATATGACTAAACCCTTTATCTGCAACATTGTTGTTTCTTTTCTTTTCTTTTCTTTTTTTTCTTGACTGTCTTAAGTGTGAAGGAAATGGATGGGAGGATTCTTGGACAATGCAATATAAAGATTTTTTATTTTGTTAGATCATCCATTGCTCAGAGCCACACTAGTTTAATTAATTCAGATTCAGCCAAGGAGAAGGTCTTACTCTAACTTTTACATAACGCTCATAGAGAGTATCGAATCTTTAATTTCATATAGTATTCACAATGCGTTTTTTTATTTTTATTGTGTGAAACTAAAGGCTTAATAGTCATGCCAATTAGATACACTTTATTCAAACAAAAAACGAAAAAAGGAAAGTTTGAGTATTGTCCAATCACCCTAGTAGAGGAGGGTCAACAAGATAATCAATTCTATTGTAGTACCTTTCTGAACCAAAACCCTAGAACCCCAGCAACAAAGATGAAAAGGAATAAACCAAAGTAGATAAAAAACAAAAGGATTACACGTGGCAACTCAGAGACCACCTAAGAATGCATCTGAGGATGTCCCCCCCGCCCCTCCCCTCGCCTCCCCTAGCCTAGGAATAAATTTTGGAAGAAATAATTCCAATCCTAATCCACCAATCCATAAACCCCAATTCTTCACCATTCCTTTGGTTTCAAATTTTGCATGATCTTATAATGGTGGGTGTGGGGTTGCATTCCAGACCCATATTTCAGCCTTTCCCAAATGGGAATATTTGAGCATCATTATTTGCTTTTCAGTTTTCTTCAAAGAAAAAAAAAAAGTTCTTTTTTTTTTTTTCTCTTTATTTTTCTTTTGGTGATTATACCACTTTCTTTAAAGTTATCATTAGTGGCATTAAGATGCCACTTAATTATCCATTCCATTAATGCTTCAATAGGGTCTCTCTGGAGTTCTATAAGTAAAGCTAACTTTGTATTCAAAAAAAAAAAAAAAAAATTTGAAATAGATTTTGTCAACGTTTTTCTCAACATAGAGAATATTTACAAGTTTATATATACATACATATATATATATATATATATTGATTAAAGTTTTAAACTTTCTTCATTGATCCCTTTGAAATTTTCAAGAAAGATAAAATGTAAGAAGGAAACATATGCACTGATATTTTAGTTTAGTTACAATTTGCAAACACTGTAACTTTGTGCTAAAGCTGTGGAAGAAATGCATTTGCCACAACATGCACAGGGAAGGAATAGAATTCATATGCTTTTGATGATATATATATATATATATTGTATTTTTCTTTTGACTTGTTTCTTTATATATATATATATGTGTGTTATGGATATCTACATATTGGATTATATAATTTGGAAGTGCAAAGAAATCTTGTCAGCATTACTCAACTTAAAGATTTTGTTTAGGGTAAAAAAAGGAAGCCCTTTATAGTGATTGGGAAGCACTTGATGAAGATGTGCTAGAATTTGCTAATAGCTTTGAAAATTAAATGATACTATCATTACTTCCTACTGCGTAGTATTATCATTTACCTTTCTTTTGATTTTCCTTTGCAAGTGGCATTTATAATTAATTAGGAACATAACCAGAAGAAAGTAGACTTTTTTTTTTTTTTTTTTTTGTTTAACCTCGAGAATTTGTAGTCTTTACTAATTTAGAATTGAGCTGTATCATAATTTTTTTCGAGAGGAAGCAATCTCTAACAAGCGACATTTTGCTTAAAGGAATGAAACTCATTCTATTTAGACTAACGGGTATTAGGTGGAAAAAATAGACTTGAAATCATTGAGAAACTACTACTCAGATATGATATATACACACTAATGGTAGAAAGATTTTCTTGAAAATTTCCTTCCTTTTGTGTGTGTGTGTGTGAAAATATTGGTGGTGAACTGTGAAAATCTATATATATAGATATATAGATTTTTCTGGATTCTCAACTATATATTGTGGCAATTATTGAAATCTTTTCTCAGTACTGCTGTGTTTTTTTCTTATTGATAGCAATAAAGATTATAAGCTTTTGAAACGCATGCATTATATAGGAAACATCATTGCTGAAGTTGATTTTACATATACTTTAGACATCATATCAATATATATATATATGTATATATGTATATATAGTCAGCTTTAAGAGAAAAATAGATCATATATATCTCATTTTTATTAGACCACCACTTGGCTAGCTTCATAAGTTGGAGAATGTTATCAGTCAGTCATTTCCTATCGATTCCAGAAATCTCAATTGTACCTATTCCTCTTTGGAATTTTGTTTTGTCACGCTTCTCTGTCTTTAATCTATTTAGTTAAAATAGACATTTCGAGTTGACAATATATCATAATATTATATAATCAAACGTATGTTTACATTTCATATCATATTTATTCATTATAATCCTGACTTGGGATGTCATGATTTCAATCATGAAAATGTTGATTGGTAGTAAGTCATGAAATGTATGATTAGAAATCAGCTTCTTCTGACAGTTAATTCAAGGCAACTTCTGCAATATCTATTTTATTTGATTTAGGAGTGTTCTATGGACAGTAAGTAGTCCCTAACTTGGATTATGAATACTATATATAATCACGAGTTTAACATTTATTATGAGTTAGATTCAACAAATGCAACTTAGACTCAATCCGGACTAATCAAAATGGTAATTCTGAATATTAGATAATCGCAAAATAGAATGGACAGAATATCAATATAACAAAAGAAAAATTAAAAGAAAATTTTGGTTAAATTTATAGCTATATATTGAAGCAGCTGCCACTTTCTTTACATTGGATGAGTGGTGAAATAACTGTCCTTGGTGATGCTGATATGATTGATTGTGATGTCTTCTATTGTCAACCTCTAAATTCATTTTTGAGATAAACTTTTCTTGATATATATCCCTTTTCTTGGATGGTTACTTTTACTTTTACTTTGGCATATATACATACATACATACATAAATATTGTTTTTGGTGGCTAGTGATTTTGTAAAGGGAGAAAAAGATTACTTCTTTTTTTTTTTTTTTTTTGATAAAGAAAAAAAAAACTTTTTGGTTTTTGGAAATATTTGCAATGGATGCATGTGATACAAAAAAAAAAAAAAAAAAAAAAAAAAACAAAAACTATTCATCCCTTTCAAAGAACATTGGTGATTTAATTCCCTCTCTTCTGTTTTACATATAGCTGTGGTTGTTTTTTTCTTTCATGAATTCTTTCATGTTCTACTATATACATGTAACATATATATATATATATATTTATATATTGTAGGCAAGTTGAATTAATTTTCTTTTTTCTATTTAAATTTTTGTGTGTTTATGGCAGACCATATTCTAGATTTTATTAGGCAGGATTTCCTAAACACTAACAGATATATATATATTGATCATCTAATACATCCAAAGGGATTCATAACAAGACAAAAGCTTTTTTAACATTAACTTAATCAACTAGATCATAATTCCTGTCTTGTCTATTACCCAAACTTGCATTTTGGGGCATAAAATATTTTCCATAATTATATATATATATATATATATATGTGTGTGTGTGTGTGTGTGTGTTTGTGCTACTTTCCAGTTTTTGTAAAGGGAACCTTGTTAGGAAGAGTCGTTGGTAATTCATTTTTGTAGCATAAACTCATGTTATTTTCTGTTAGGGTTCTAATAAAGCTTAACATACAATATGATAGTTTATTGGCGTGATTTTTGTAACATATACACCTAACTCTTATCAAGAGAGATATCGAGTTCGACTCACCTTACTTTCTGTCAGATTTCTAAACCGAGGATTAGTAAATAATGACATGAAGTTATAAAAAAATAAAAATTAAAAAAATTAAAAATTAACCTGCAGTATACTCCATCATTTGTCACTGCAAGTGAAGAAGATGGAGATCATGAGTAAGTTCCCACTAGGATTGATGAGTTACTGTTTTTTTTTTTTCCCCCTTTTTAAATAGAGGAATAAATAATAGTTTAATTTCATGGGTTTAGTGAAACTATGAAATCATAAGCTATGTTTTATAGAGTATAATGATGAATGAATCATAAAAAGGCAAAAAAAAAAAAATATATATATATATAAAAGAAGCATTTTGCTTCTCTCTCTGACTGAATTCAGCAGTTTCTTTTTCAATGCATACCGAATAGTAAAAAGGGAAAAAAATTCGAAGTCTTTACACTCATTGGAATCATCATATACTATATATATATATATATATATTTATATATAAGTGAAGTATAATAGTGAGAAATTAAAGTGTGAGAGAGACAGCATGCACATGAAGTATCTAATCCAATACTTTTGGTCCAATTTTTTCCCATGAATATTGGCTTTTCATTAAAATACAACTAAGCAATGAAGAAAAGTAATCATATCTTAACACATGAACCAATATTTTTGAGTGTAGTTTTATAATATGTATATATTATATATATTTTATGTATATATTCCAAGAATGTCATAAAAACCCTCAACTATAACCCATAATTAATGGATTAGTCTTGAAATCCTAGCTAGCTATGAATCCTATAAAGGATATAAATCCCTTTTCTCTTGATGGTTTAATCATTTTCATTAATGGAAATTATGCAGGCCGTGTTTGCTGTCATATATATATATATATATATATATATATATTATTGGAGAAAAATAGGACATAAAGAAATGTAAGAACAATAAACAGCAACCGACTTTAAGACGTGTATCGGATATTACTTTCCTAAAGATAATATTTGTCCTATACAATCTGCCTTTAGGATACAATGAAGATAAATAACTAGGAGAGTGTTTGATGTTATGCAGAACTTTGATAATATGTTATTCATATTGTTGATATTCATATATTCTGTATATATTCTGCAGTGATCAACATCAACAATATATATAGATAAAAATAATATCATATATCTTTTAGATAAAGATGTATTCTTCCGATAAACATATCTTTTCGGATAATTTATTATTTAAAATAATATATTATCTTTTTTAATAGATATCTTTTCATAATCAAACTTTCTGAGTTTTGATTTATTAAACCACATAACCATTATCGGAAATATTATTATGCGTTTTGGTACTAAATTTTCTTAATTTATTTTTATTATTGTATAATTTTATTGTTTCATCTAATTTTGTTAAAATTTTGGTTAAATGATGCATGTTTTAATACATTTTTGTCATCAAAATAGTGATTTGAGTATATTTATTTTCATTTATAAATTTATCATTTTCATACATTTTAATTCTTTAATAATGACTCACCTGTCAGTCATGTTTTAATACATTATTAGTTTGAGTAATTATAGTATTGCAAACAGTTTAATTAATTAAAGAAGTTAAAATTTAACTTTTATATGTGCATGCGCATATATATATATATATATATATATATATATATTTTGTATAGAATCTAGATAGTGTTAAACAAAAGTTACTATTACATAAATCTAGGAAAAGAAAGATCCAAATTAAAGAAACTTAGGTAAACTATTTAGATTATATATATCCTTGTCGTTTCCTTCCCAAAAAGAAGGCAATTTGTTCCTATAGATGTGACTCCGCTTCTGCCCATTTTTCTTTTTAAATTATTATTGTTATCTTTATATATATATATATATATATATATATATGTATATATTTGTATGTATTGTCTCATCTGATTTTGCATGCACAAAAGAAAACAATTAAAGTTCTTTTTCTTTTTCAATTCTCCATCTTCATGAAATGACAGTGTGAAGGTTCCTTGAGCATCCAAGAAACATGCAAGATACACAACCAAAAGTCACAATAATATATATGTATGTATATATATATGTATATGTATATGTATAGGTGATGGAGGAATGAGGTCAATGAAAAAAACAATGGTTACACCCACTTGTCTGTATGGAAATGAAAAGCAAAGGGCTTCTTCCCCCCACTGCTGTGTGTATGTATGTGCCCTTAATATATATATATATATATATATATATATATATATATATATATATATATATATATATCTTCTCTAGTGACTGCAAATAAATTATAGAACCAATAAGATTGAAAAGTTAATATAAGTATTCCACTCATGACTTGATTCTTTTGTTATTACTATGTATATATATATTCCTTAGAATTGAATTTTTTTTTTAATGTTACTCGAACTCAAATCAAAACGTTTAATGATTATAGACAATATTTTTTGTTATATATCCTTACTACTGTTTTATATATATATATTTGTGGTATATGATAATAATAATAATAATAATGAAATTCTGATGGGCACCTAATTAATTAATTTCTTGTAGTTTTAGTTGAACCTTGTGGGATGATGTGCTATCTGTTCTAATACACTTTTTCTCCTTTAATCTCTCAAAGTTAAATGGCTAATAAAGATTTGAACTTTTCGAGAAAATGGAAGGTGAGTGAAAATTTATATATTATATATATATATATATATTTATATATATATTGTCACAAATCTCCGCAAGCAAGTTGCTAAAAACTATTATATTCAAATGTTCCATACACACACACACACACATTTTTTATATATATA